>SDVV010016837.1:0-14134 GCA_016164225.1 Gammarus roeselii | reverse complement strand
AAAACAACTATATCACCTAGAACAACTAAACAATTAAAACAACTAAAAGAACTAAAACAACTAAAACAACTAAAACAACTAAACAACTAAAACAACTATACAACTAAAACAACTGAAACCACTAGAACAACTAAAATACCTTAAACAACTAAAAAACCTATAACAACTAAACAACTAAAACAACTAAAACACCTTAAACAACTAAAATACCTAAAACAACTATAACAAATGAAACAACTATAACAACTATAACACCTACAACAACTATAACACCTAAAACAACTAAAACACCTACAACACATATAACACCTAGAACAACTAAAACACCTACAACAACTAAAACACCTTTAACACCATAACAACTAAAATCACTAAAACAACTTGAACAACTAAAACAACTAAAACAACTATAACAACTAAACAACTAAAATAACTAAAATAACTAAAGTAACTAGAAAAACTAAAATACCTTAAACAACTAAAAAACCTATAACAACTAAACAACTAAAACAACTAAAACAACTAAAACAACTAAAACAACTATAACAACTAATACAACTAAACAACTAAAACAACTAAAACAACTAAAACAACTATAACAACTACAACAATTAAAACACCTAGAACAACTATAACACCTAAACAACTAAAACAACTATAGCAACTAAACAACTAAAACAACCACAACACCTTAAACATCTACAACAACTTAAACAACTAAAACAACTTGACAACTAAAACCACTAAAACAACTGAAACAACCAAAACAACTAAAACAACTAAAACAACTATAACAACTACAACAACTAAAACAACTAAAACAACTGAAACAACTAAAACCACTCTAACACCTGAAACACCTAAAACAACTAAAACAACTACAACAACTCAAACAACTAAAACAACTAAAAGAACTAAACACCTAAAACAAATATAACACCTAAACCAACTAAAACCCCTAAGCCAACTTCAACACCTAAACCAATTAAAACACCTTAACCAGCTACAACACCTTAACCAACTAAAACACCGAAACACCTATAACAAGTGAAACACATAGAACAACTAAAACACCTATAACAACTGGAACAACAAAATCAACTAGAACAACTTAACACCTAAAACAACTAAAAAACTTAAACAACTGAGACAACTACAACAACTAAACACATAAAACAACTAAACAACTAAAACAACTAAACAGCTATAACAACTTGAACAACTAAAACAACTATAAACAACATAAAACAACTAAACAACTAAAACACATAAAAAACTATAACACATAAAACAACTACAAAACATAAAACTACTTAAACACCTTGAACACCTATAACACCTAAATCAACCAAAACACCTAAACCAACTAAAACACCTATAACATCTTAAACACATACAACAACTAAAACAACTGTAACAACTAAAACAAATAGAACAACTAAAATACTAAGAAACAACTAGAACACTTATAACAACTATAAACAACTAAAACAACTAAAACAACTATAACTACTAGAACAACAAGAACAACTAAACAATTAAAACAACTAAATGAACTAAAACAACTAAACAACTGAAACAACTGAAACAACTAAACAACTAAAACAACTAAAACAACTGAAACAAATAAAACAAATAAAACAACTAAATCAACGAAAATAACTATAATAACTAAAATAACTATAACAACTAAAACAACTAGAACACCTAAAACAATTAAAACACCTAAACAAATAAAACAACTAGAACACCTAAGACACCTATAAAACATATAACACCTAAAACACATAAAGCAACTAAAATACCTAAAAAACTAAAACACCTATAACAACTTTGACACCTAAAACAACTACATCACCAAAAAAAAAACTTGAACACCTTGAACAAATAGAACACCCAACTGAAACAACTAAAACAAATAGAACAACTTAAATACTAAGAAACAACTAGAACACTTATAACAACTATAAACAACTAAAACAACTAAAACTACTGTAACAACAAGAACAACTAAACAATTAAAACAACTAAATGAACTAAAACAACTAAAACAACTAAAACAACTGAAACAACTAAACAACCAAAACAACTAAAAATACTAAAACAACTAAAACAACTAAAGCAACTAAAATAACTGAAATAACTAAAACAACTAAAACACCTAAACAATTAAAACACCTAAACAAATAAAACAACTAGAACACCTAACACACCTATAAAACATATAACACCTAAAACACATAAAGCAACTAAAATACCTAAACAACTAAAACACCTATAACATCTTTGACACCAAAACAACTACATCACCAAAAAACAACTTAAACACCTTGAACAAATAAAACACCTAAAACGACATGAAAACCTTAAACAATTGAAACAACTATAACACCTAAACAACTAAAACACCTAAAACAACTGTTACACCTTAAACAACTATATCAAATAGAACAACTAAAACACCTAGATCATCTGAAACAACTAGAACAACTGAAACAACTAAATCAACTAAACAACTAAAACATCTAAAACAACCGCAACAACTAAACAACTATACAACTAAACAACTGCAACAACTATAACAACTAATACAACTAAAACAACTATAACAACTAAAACAACTAGAACAACTAAAACAACTGAAACACCTGTAACACCTAAAACACATAAAACAACTAAACACATAAAACAACTATAAAACATGAAACAACTAAACAACTAAAACAACAATAACAACTTGAACAACTAAAACAACTAAAACAACTAGAACAACTAAAACAACTACAAGAACTATAACAACTAAAACAACAATAACACTTAAAACAACTAAAAGAACTGAAACAACTATAAGACATAACACAACTAAAACAACTAGAACAACTAAAACAACTAAAACGACTAACACAAATTCAACAACGAAAACAACTCAAACAACTATAACAACTAAATTAACTAAAAATACTAAAACAATTACACAACTAAAACAACTAAAACACCTTAGCAACTAACAACTAAAACAACTAAAACAACTATAACAACTGCAACACCTATAACAACTAAAACAACTAAAACAACAAAACAAGTGAAACAACTTAAACACCTTAAACAACTAAAACACCTATAACAACTAAAACCCCTACAACAACTATAACACATACAACAACTAAAACAACTCCTTAAACAACTATAACACATAAAACAACTAAAACACCTATAAACAACTAAAACACCTAAAACAACTATAACAAATTAAACAATTACAACAACTAAAACAAATAAAACAGCTATAACAACTAAAACAACTAAAATACCTCAAACTACTATAACGACAAAAAACATTAGAGCACTTATAACAACTAAAACAACTACAACAACTAAAACAACTATAACAACTAAAACAACTATAACAACTACAACAACTAAAACAACTAAAACAACTAAAACAACTAAAACAACTAAAACCACTATAACACCTGAAACACATAAACCAACTAAACAACTAAAACAACTACAACAACTCAAACAACTAAAACCACTATAACACCTGAAACACCTAACCAACTAAAACACCTAAAACAACTATAACACATAAAACAACTAATACATCTAAAACAACTAAACCACCTAAAACAACAGAAAACACATATAACAACTAAAACACATAAAACAACTAAACACCTAAAACTAAAACACCTAAAACAACTAAACCACATATAATAACTAGAACACATACAACAACTAAAACACCTAAAACAACTAAATCACCTAAAACAACTATAACACCTACAACAACTAAAACACGTAAAACAACTAGAACACCTAAAACACCTAAACACCAAAGAAACACCTAGAACACCTAAACACCTATAACACCTAGAACACCCAATTAACACCTTAAACACCTAAAACAACTACAACAACCAGAACAACTATAACAACTCAAACAACTAAAACAACTAAAACAATTAGAACAACTAAAACACCATGAACAACTACAACAACCAAAACAACTAGAACGCCTATAACAACTATAACACCTAATAACAACTAAAACACCTAAAACAACTACAACACCTATAACAACTTTACCAAATGAAACAACTTGAACCACTAAATCAACTTTAACAACTAAAACTAATAAAACGACCGAAACAATTAAAACAACTTAAACAACTGTAACAACTATAACAACTATAACACATAAAACAACTGAAACGCCTTAAAACAACTAAAACACCTATAAAAACTATAACACCTATATCAACTAGAACACCTATAACAACTAAAACAATTAAAAAACAACTAAGACACCTAAAACAACTAAAACATCATAAAGAACTAAACACCTGAAACACATAAACCAACTAAAACAACTAAAACCACTACAACAACTCAAACAACTAAAACCACTATAACACCTGAAACACCTAACCAACTAAAACACCTAAAACAACTATAACACATAAAACAACTAATACATCTGAAACAACTAAAACACCTAAAACAACAGAAAACACATATAACAACTAAACACATAAAACAACTAAACACCTAAAACTAAAACACCTAAAACAACTAAACCACCTATAATAACTAGAACACATACAACAACTAGAACACCTAAAACAACTAAAACACCTAAAACAACTATAACACCTACAACAACTAAAACACGTAAAACAACTAGAACACCTAAAACACCTAAACACCAAAGAAACACCTAGAACACCTAAACACCTATAACACCTAGAACACCCAATTAACACCTTAAACACCTAAAACAACAACAACAACCAGAACAACCATAACAACTCAAACAACTAAAACAACTAAAACAACTAGAACAACTAAAACACCATAAACAACTACAACAACCAAAACAACTAGAACGCCTATAACAACTATAACACCTAATAACAACTAAAACACCTAAAACAACTACAACCTAGAACACCCATTTAACACCTTAAACACCTAAAACAACAACAACAACCAGAACAACTATAACAACTATAACACCTACAACAACTATAACACCTAAAACAACTAAAACACCTGCAACACATATAACACATAGAGCAACTATAACACCTAGTACAACTAAAACACCTATAACACCATAACAACTAAAATAACTGAAACAACTTGAACAACTAAAACAACTAAAACAACTAGACAACTAAAATATCTAAAGCAACTAGAACAACTAAAATACCTTAAACAACTAAAATACCTATAACAACTAAACAACTAAAACAACTAAAACAACTAAAACAACTAAAACCACTAAAACATCTAAAACAACTAAAACAACTAAAACAACTACAACATCTAAAACACCTAGAACACCTAAAACAACTAAAACAACTAGAACAACTAAACAACTAAAACAACCACAACACCTTAAACAACTACAACAACTTAAACAACTAAAACAACTAAACAACTAAAACCACTAAAACAAATGAAACAACCAAAACAACTAAAACAACTAAAACAACTATAACAACTACAACAACTAAAACAACTAAAACCACTAAAACAACTAAAACAACTACAACAACTAAAAACACTTTAACACCTGAAACACTTAACCAACTAAAACAACTAAAACAACTACAACAACTCAAACAACTAAACAACTACAAGAACTAAACACCTAAAACAAATAAAACACCTAAACCAACTAAAACCCTAAGCCAACATCAACACCTAAACCAATTAAAACACCTTAACCAACTAAAACACCTTACCCAACTAAAACACCTAAACCCCTATAAGAAGTAAAACTCATAGAACAACTAAAACACCTATAACAACTAGAACAACTAAAAGAACTAGAACAACTAAACACCTAAAACAACTAAAACAACTTAAACAACTAAGACAACTACAACAACTAAACACCTAGAAACAACTATAGCACCTAAAACACACAAAACAACTATTTCACCTAGAACAACTATAACAACAAAAACAACTAAAAGAACTAAAACAACTTAAACAACTAAAATAACTGAACAACTAAAACAACTAAACAACTAAAACAACTGAACAACTTGAACAACTAAAACAACTATAAACAACATAAAACAACTAAAACAACTATAACACATAAAAAACTATAAATAATAAAACAACTAAAAAACATAAAACAACTTAAACACCTAGAACACTTATAACACCTATAACAACCAAAACACCTAAAACAACTTAAACACCTGTAACATCTAAAACACATAAAACAACTAAAACAACTGAAACAACTGAAACAAATAAAACAACTAAAATACTTAAAAACAACTAGAACACTTATAACAACTATAAACAACTAAAGCAACAAAAACAACTAAAACTACTATAACAACATAAACAGCTAAACAATTAAAACAACTAAATGAACTAAAACAACTAGAACACTTAAAACGATTAAAACACTTAAACAAATAAAACAACTAGAACACCTAAAACACCTATAAAACATATAACACCTTAAACACATAAAGCAACTAAAATACCTGAACAACTAAAACACCTATAACAACTTGTACACCAAAACAACTACAACACCAAAAAACAACTTAAACACCTTGAACAAATGAAACACCTAAAACAACTAGAAAACCTTAAACACTTGAACAACTATAATACCTAAAACAACTAAAACACCTAAAACAACTGTAACACTTTAAACAACTATAACAAATAGAACAACTAAAACACCTAGCTCACCTAAAACAACTAAAACAACTGAAACAACTAAATCAACTAAACAACTATAACAACTAAACAACTGCAACAACTATAACAACTAAAACAACTAAAACAACTAAAACAACTATAACAACTAAAACAACTAGAACAACTAGAACAACTAAAACAACTGAAACACCTGCAACACCTAAAACACATAAAACAACTAAACACCTAAAACAACTATAACACATGAAACAACTAAAACAACTAAAACACCTATAACAAATAGAAAAACTAAAACAACTAAAATAACTTAACAACTAGAACAACTAAAACAACTAGAACAACTATAACAACTAAATTAACTAAAAAAACTAAAACAACTACACAACTAAAACAACTGAAACACCCAAGCAACTAAAACAACTAAACAACTAGAACAACTTTAACAACTGAAACATCTATAACAACTTAAACAACTAAAGGAACCAACACAACTATAACAACTAAAACAACTAAAACAACTATAACAACTAAAACAACTAAAACCCCTACAACAACTATAACACATACAACAACTAAACCAACTCCTTAAACAACTATAACACATAAAACAACTATAACACCTATAAACAACTAAAACACCTAAAAAAACTTTAACAAATTAAACAAATTACAACGACTTAAACAACTAAAACAGCTATAACAACTAAAACAACTAAAATACCTAAAACAACTATAACGACAATAACAACAAAAGCACTTATAACAAATAAAACAACTACAACAAATAAAACAACTATAACAACTAAAACAACTAGAACAACTGAACCAACAAAAACAACCAAAAAACTAAAACAACTACAACAACTATAACAACTAAAACCACTAAACAACTAAAACAACTATAACAATCAAAACAACTAAATCAGCTAACACAACTAAAACAACTAGAACACCTAAAACATCTACAACACCTAAAACAACTGTAACACTCAAAACAACTACAACACCTAAAACAATAAAACACATTCAACAACTAATTACCTAAAACACCTTTAACAACTACAACACCTACAACACATAAGACAACTAAAACATCTAAACCAACTAAAACACCTATAACAACTTAGACACCTTAAACAACTGAAACACCAAAAAAACTAAAACACCTAAAACAACTAAAACACATAAAACAATTATAACACCTAAAACAACTTAAACACTTAAAACAACTACAACAACTACAACACCTATAACAACTAGAACACATTAAAAACTATAACACCTAAAACAACTATAACAAATAGAACAACTAAAACACCTAGATCACTTTTGGTCAATTCTGCGTGCTTTCCTGGACAGGAAGTGTATATGATTTCATAGAGGGTGTGGGAGGAATAATACTAGTATATACACTTTAACACTTTAATGCAGGGAGGCACAGGAATTGTTAATCCGAAGGTTCTTTTCGATATTGTTCAAGTCAAGACAAAGAAGGTCAAAGACTAATATGATTTTAAATCAGGACATGGAGGTGCTCTTGAGACACCTGGTATCTCTAATACTCTGATATAGACATAGGTGGAAATTTAAACTGAGTCTCATTTACAGTCCTTCACGCGACACCGAAACACAAGGAGCTAGGCAGGAGGGACGTGACAGTCTCCTCTCACTCTGATCTAGTCTGAGTGGGTACGTTTGATGCTTGCATATATACTACGCATGGGCAGTGGTGCGCGGTGAAAGTCCAGGGACACTGGGAAAGTAGGCCATGGTGGCTGGGCCACGGCTCTGAAGGGAGAAATGACCAGGGCTCTAAGTGTGTCACAAAGGTAGTAAGTTATCTAAGTTAATACCAATGAAGTCTGTACTGATGAAGGAAGAAATGCTTCTCGGGACCATAAGTTTTGGCTTTGATTACCCAAATCTAATCGCGACTCTAGGCCATCTGCACATTCTAGAAAGCAAGTAAGCAAGTAAGCAAGTAAGGAGCGTCTTAACACATAGTAGGTGTCTGCAGCTAGCAGAGACGAACATCCGGTGTTGTTCGGACTATAGTTAATGAGGCTGACTCACAGCGGGATATTAAAGTGAACAATTACATTAATTCCTAAAAGCAAAGTGGTTACAAGTATAGATGCCAACTGCTAAATATTCTTATAACTATTTATGTACTATTAGCCCATACTTTTAACAATCACCTAAAACAACTAAAACAACTAAAACAACTATATCAACAATAACAACTATAACAACTATAACAACTGAAACATCTAAAACGACTACAACAACTATAACAACTACAACAACTCAAACAAGTAAAACAACTAAAAGAACTAAACACCTAAAACAAATAAAACACATTAAACCAACTAGAACCCCAAAGTCAACTTCAACACCTAAACCAATTAAAACACCTTAACCAACTAAAACACCTTAACCAACTAAAACACCTGAACACCTATAACAAGTAAAACACATAGAACAACTAAAACACCTATAACAACTAGAACAACTAAAACAACAAGAACAACTAAACACCTAACACAACTAAAACAAATAAAACAACTTAAACAACTAAGACAACTACAACAACTAAACACCTAAACACATAAAACAACTATATCACCTAGAACAACTAAACAATTAAAACAACAAAAAGAACTAAACAACAAAACAACTAAAACAACTAAACAACTAAAACAACTAACAACTAAAACAACTATAACAACTTGAACAACTAAAACAACTATAAAAAAACTATAACACATAAAACAACTAAAAAACATAAAACAACTTAAACACCTTGAACACCTATAACACCTAAAACAACCATAACACCTAAATCAACTAGAACACCAATAACATCTGAAACACATAGAACTAACAAAACTCCAAAAAACAACTAGACAATTAAAACAACTAAATGAACTAGAAAAACTAAAACAACTAAAACAACTAAAACAACTAAAACAACTAAACAACTTAAACAACTAAAACAACTATAACAACTAAACAACTAAAAGAACTCATCCAACTAAAACAACTAAACAACTAAAACAACTAAAACAACTAAAACAACTATAACAACTGAAACAACTAAAACAACTAAAACAACTATAATAACTAAAATAACTAAAACAACTATAACAACTAGAACACCTAAAACAATTAAAACACCTAAACAAATAAAACAACTACAACACCTAAAACACCTATAACACATATAACACCTAAAACACATAAAACATCTAAAATACCTAATCAACTAAAACACTTATAACAACTTTGACACATGAAACAACTACAACACCAAAAAACAATGTAAACACCTTGAACAAATAAAACACCTAAAACAAATAGAGAACCTTAAACACTTAAAACAACTATAACACCTAGAAAACTAAACACCTAAAACAACTGTATCACCTTAAACAACTATAACGAATAGAACAACTACAACACCTAGATCACCTAAAACAACTAAAACAACTAAATCAACTAAACAACTAAAACATCTAAAACAACCGCAACAACTAAACAACTATGACAACTAAACAACTGCAACAACGATAACAACTGAAACAACTAAAACAACTAAAACAACTATAACAACTAGAACAACTAAAACAACTGAAACACCTGTAACACCCAAAACACATAAATCAACTAAACACCTAAAACGACTATAACACATGAAACAACTATAACAACTAAAACAACTGTAACAACTAAAACAACTAAAACAACTAAAACAACTAAAACAACTACATAAACTAAAACAACTAAAACAACTATAACACTTAAAACAACTAAAAGAACTAAAACAACTATAGGACATAACACAACTAAAACAACTAAAAAAACTACAACAACTAAAACAACTAAAACGACTCACACAAATACAACAACGAAAACAACTAGAACAACTATAACAACTAAATTAACTAAAAAAACTAAAACAACTACACAACTAGAACAACTAAAACACTTAAGCAACGAAAACAACTAGAACAACTAAAACAACTATAACAACTGAAACACCTATAACAACTAAAACAACTAATGGAACTAACACAACTATAACAACTAAAACAACTTAAACAACTATAACAACTAAAACAACTAAAAAAACTAAAACAACTATAACAACTATAACAACTAAAACAACTACAACAACTAAAACAAGTAAAACAACTTAAACACCTTAAACAACTAAAACACCTAAAACAACGATAACAAATTAAACAACTACAACAACTAAAACAACTAAAACAGCCATAACAACTAATACAACTAAAATACCTAAAACAACTATAACGACAAAAAACATTAGAGCACTTATAACAACTAAAACAACTACAACAACTAAAACAATTATAACAACTGAAACAACTAGAACAACTAAACCACTAAAACAACTAAAACAACTAAAACAACTACAACAATTATAACTACTAAAACAACTGAACAACTAAAACCACTAATACAACTAAACAACCAACAACATAATCAACTAAAACAACTAAAAAACAACTAAAACACCTAAAACAACTACAACACCTAAAACAACTGTAACAATTAAAACAACTACAACACCTAAAACAACTAAAACACCTTAAACAACTAGAACCCCTAGAACAAGACATAAAACAACTAAAACACATATAACAACAGAAACTCCTATAACAACTAAGACACCTCAAACAAGTGAAATACCAAAAAAACTAAAACACATAAAACAACTAAAATACCTAAACAACTAAAACACCATAAACAACTGAAACACTTATAAACAACTACAACACATATAACAACTAAAACACCTTAAACTACTATAACACCTACAACAACTATAACAAATAGAACAACTAAAACACCTAGATCACCTACGACAACTAAAACAACTAAAACAACTACATTAACTATAACAACTATAACATCTAGAACAACTACAACAACTATAACAACTAAACAACTAAACAACTAAAAAACGATACCAACTAAAACGATTAAACAACTAAAACAACAAGAACAACTAAAACAACTGAAACAACTAAAACAACTAAGCACCTATAAAACCTTAAACACCTAAAACAACTAAAACACCTGGAACAACCATAACATCCTAAACAACTAGAACAACTAGAACAACCAAAACAACTACAACAAGTAAAACAACTAAAACAACTATAACACTTACAACAAATAAAACAACTAAAACTACTAGAACACATAAAACAACTATAACAACTGAAACAACTAACACAATTACAACAACGAGAACAACTAAAGAACTATAACAACTAAAACAACTAAAACAACTCAAACAATGGAAACAACTAAAACACCTAAACAACTATAACAACTAAAACAACTAAAACAACTATAACAACTGTAACACCTATAATAAATAAAACAACTATAACAACGAAAACAACTATCACAACTAAAACAGATATAACAACTAGAACAACAACAACAATTATATCAACTAAAACAACTGAACAACTAAAACACTTAAAACAACAATAACACCTATAACAACTGAACACCTAAAACATCTAAAACACCAAGAAAAACTAAAACACCTAGAAAATACTAAACAAATAAAACACCTAAACCAACTATTACACCTAAAACACCTAGAACACCTAAAGCACCTATAACACTTAGAACACCAATAACACCTAAAATAACTAAAACAACTAATACAACTATAACAACTAAAACACCTAAACAACTAAAACAACTACAACAACTAGAGCAACTAAAACAACTAAAACAACTAACACAACTGCAACAACTATAAGAACTAAACACCTAAAACACCTAAAACACCTAAACATCTAAAACACCTGAACACCTATAACACCTAGAACACCTAGAACACCTAAAAACACCTAAAACACCTAAACAACTAAAACACCTCAAACAACAAAAACACCTATAACAACTACAACACCTGAAACCACTACAACACATACAACAACTACAACAACTAAAACAACTAAAACAGCTATAACAACTACAAAAACTAAATACCTAAAAAAACTATAACGACAATAACAACAAAAACACTTATAACAACTACAACAACTACAACAACTACAACAACTATAACAACATCAAAACAACTAAAACAACTGAAACAACAATAACAACTCAAACAACCAAAACAAATACAACAACTAAAACAACTACAACAACTAAAACAACTAAACAACTATAACACCTAAAACAACTAGAACAACTAAACAACTAAAACAATTACAACAATTAAAGCAATTTAAACGACTTAAACAGCTAAAACAATTAAAACAACAAAACAACTAAAACAACTAAAACAACTAATTCAACTAAAACAACTATAACAACTAGAACACATAAAACAACTAAAACAACTAAATAACTGAAAAAAACTATAACAACTACAACACCTAAAACAACTAAAACAACTAAAACAACTAGAACAACTTAAACAATAGAAACAACGAAAACACCTATCACAACTAAAACACCAATAACAACTAAAACAACTATAACAACTAAAACAACTGAAATACTAAAACACTTGAAACAACAATAACACCTAAAACAACTAAGCACCTAAAACAACTAAAACACCTAGAAAAACTAAAACACCTAAAAAATACTAATCAACTAAAACACCTAAGCCAACTATTACACCTAAAACACCTAGAACACCTAAAGCACCTATAACACTTAGAACACCTATAACACCTGAAATAACTAAAACAACTAATTTTACTATAACAACTAAAACACCTAAAACAACTAGAACAACTAGAACAACTAAAACAACTAAAACAACTAAAACAACTAAAACGACTATAAGAACTAAAACACCTAAAACACCTAAAACACCGTAACATCTAAAACACCCAAACACCTACAACACCTAGAACACCTAGAACACCTAAACACACCTTGAACACATAAAACAACTACAACACCTCGAACAATAAAAAACACCTATAACAACTACAACACCTGAAACCACTACAACACATAAAACAACTACAACAACTAAACAACTACAACAACTAAAACAACTAAACAACTAAAATACCTAAAAACAACTAAAACAACGAAAACAACTCAAACAACTACAACAACTAAAGCACCTTAAACAACTTAAACTCCTAAAACAACTAAAACGTTTAAACAACCAAAACAATTAAAACAACTAAGGCAACTGAAACAACTAAAACAACTAAAACACATATAACAACTAAAAACAACTAAACAACTAAAACAACTGAAACAACTATAACAACTACAACACCTATAACAACTAAAACAACTACAACAACTATAACAACTAATACAACTAAAACAATTATAACAACTAGAAACCTAGAGCACCTAGAACACCCAAGACACCTAAAAACTTAAACACCTAAACACCTAA
>SDVV010016836.1:0-14134 GCA_016164225.1 Gammarus roeselii | reverse complement strand
CAGTTACAGGAGCACGAACACAGGCCCAGTTACAGGTGCACGAACACAGGCCCAGTTACAGGTGCACGAACACAGGCCCAGTTACAGGTGCACGAACACAGGCCCAGTTACAGGTGCACGAACACAGGCCCAGTTACAGGTGCACGAACACAGGCCCAGTTACAGGGGAACGAATGATAACATACACGCAGATAAATATTTGATCTATTACTACAGCAACAAGCATTTGCGGGTGGGTGTAAAACTACTGTAGGTGAAGCCACACCGCCCTAACTACATACTATGTTTAGAGGCTAATCACCATGCTCTGGGCCTACCATGCTCTGCGCCTACCATGCTCTGCGCCTACCATGCTCTGCGGCTACCATGCTCTGCGCCTACAGAGGCTGTAGGTACCATACAAGGGCTTACTGTAACGTGGGGTATCTTCATAAATAAAAATATCGCGCGTAATCAGTCGTAACCGAACTTCATCAGTCGTAACAGAACGTCATCAGTCGTAACAGAACTTCATCAGTCGTAACCGAACTTCATCAGTCAAAACAGAACTTCATCAGTCGTAACAGAACGTCATCAGTCGTAACAGAACTTCATCAGTCTTAACCGAACTTCATCAGTCAAAACAGAACTTCATCAGTCGTAACAGAACTTCATCAGTCGTAACAGAACTTCATCAATCGTAACCGAACTTCACCAGTCAAAACAGAACTTCATCAGTGGTAACAGAACTTCATCAGTCGTAACACAACTTCATCAGTCGTAACAGAACTTCGTCAGTGGTAACAGAACTTCATCAGTCGTAAGAGAACTGCATCAGTCGTAATAGAACTTCATCAGTCGTAACAGAACTTCATTCGTGAGAGAAAAATGTTTGTAGGTGCCACAATTTTTTTGTTCTCTCTAATTTTGCTGCTGCAACTAATTATTTTTTTCTCTGAGTGTTGCTCCAAAGAACATCAGGGAGCGAGAGTTTTCATTAGAAAAAACGCCCCAAGTACACTTGTCACTGAATAAAAAAAATCCCAGATGCTTCGTTGCATTCTGGTGTTTAATAACGTATACCTTGAATATAGGATGCACAATAAATCAACGGTACAGTTTTATAAATTTAGGTATTCTGGTTGAGCATAACCTTCAATTTGCTAGTTCTTTGACAGACAAGCATTCCGAAATATGTTTCATGTCCCTCTCGTGCATGTGATACGAACATGTCTGAGGGCGGATACCTTGAGAAACGTGTAACTTTTCGCTGTGTTTCAACATCACAAACAAGCATTAAAGTATCGAATCGCAAATGGAACCTACCCGCATCTCCAGACAATGAACAGCAAGGACAACAACTGTGCTGAGACTCTCAATTACTCATAACACACAACTCGCCAGTGATCCGTGTGCAGAACATCTACAAGGTAGGGATGCTATAACTCTGACTCGAAGTAAAAAACTGCAAACTCATAACACACACACATGAAAACAGGATCTGCAATGACGCACTATTGACGATCAACGTACGAAGACTCATTAGTGACGAACAATGACGCACCAGTGACGGACATTGACGCCCCAGTGACGAACAATGACGCACCAGTGACGGACATTGACGCCCCAGTGACGAACAATGACGCACCAGTGACGGACATTGACGCCCCAGTGACGAACAATGACGCACCTGTGACGAACATTGACGCACCAGTGACGAACACTGACGCACCAGTGACGGACATTGACGCATTAGTGATGAACAATGATGCACCAGTGACGGACATTGACGCATTAATGACGAACAATGACGCACCAATGACGGACATTGACGCACCAGTGACGAACAATGACGCACCAGTGACGGACATTGACGCACCAGTGACGGACATTGACGCACCAGTGACGGACATTGACGCATCAGTGACGGACAATGACGCACCAGTGACGGACAATGACGCACAAGTGACGAACATTGACGCACCAGTGACGAACAATGACGCACCAGTGACGGACATTGACGCACCAGTGACGGACATTGGCGCATCAGTAACGGACATTGACGCACCAGTGACGGACAATGACGCACCAGTGACGGAAATTGACGCACCAGCGACGGACAATGACGCACTAGTGACGGACATTGACTCAGCAGTTACGGACAATGACGCACCAGTGACGGACATTGGCGCTCCAGTGACGGACAATGACGCACCAGTGACGGACATTGGCGCTCCAGTGACGGACATTGACTCAGCAGTGACGGACAAAGACGCACCAGTGACGGACATTGGCGCGCCAGTGACGGACAATGACGCACCAGTGACGAAGAATGACGCACCAGTGACGGACAATGACGCACTAGTGATAGACAATAACGCACCAGTGACGGACAATGACGCACCAGTGACGGACAATGACGCACCAGTGACGGACAATGACGCACCAGTGACGGACATTGGCGCTCCAGTGACGGACAATGACGCACCAGTGACAGACAATAACGCACCAGTGACAGAAAATGAAGCACCAGTGACGGACAACGTACAAAGGATCATAACAGCACTTACAAATCGCTTATGTGAAGATGAACAAATATATCATACTGAGGCAAATGCTAGTACACATACACGGGGATCACTCCAGCCAAGTGCTAGGGCCTGGTGTAGATGTTGGACCGTGATTGGCCGATGAAAGTGTCGTCAGACAGAAAGAGTTTTCTGAGTAGTTACGCAAGGGACACATACTACAGTGCCAAGAAAAAGAGCTACGTGTAGAAATGTCGATGCATGAAATACTAATTGGAGTAGCTGTATTCAAACCACACCGCACAGAAGTGCTCATTTAAATGATGGGAAAAGTAATAAAAATAATGCAAAGTCATTTTATTGAAAATCGTTTTATTCGATAATTTTCCTGTTTCACAAAGGGAAACATGTTCATTTCACTCTGTATACATCAGTATGAATAAATAGATGAAAATAAATAAAATAAAAATAAATAGAAAAAATATATTAAATAGTTCCTGACAATGCGTCTGATATCACGTGACAACACCAGTTTGCCGTCCTAGAAGTGATATGCTGTGTTTGTTCTCATAAATTACATCCTAGCAGTATATTACAACAAAGTTCAAATATTGCGTGGCTTCGCGGATACCTTGTGTCACGTCAGCTGATTGTTGTGTCATCCAAACCTGTGACGCAACGAGGGAGGTGAGAAGATCTTAGGGGTTCTGGTTTGAATCTTCTGGTGCGATCTGGGTTCCGTACACCCTAATGAGGTCTTTTTATTCAGTTAATACTTGCCGACGGGCGAGCAGTAAAGTGGTCTATTTGTTCATAAAAGAAGATGCGTTGGTCGAATTTTCAACCTCTGCTGATATGTTGTTGAAATTGTTTAGGGCTGAGTCTGGAAACGCCTTAGCGTCAGTCTGTTTTCTCTTGAACTCGTCGTTAATGACACGACCGTTCCGCCTCCGCCGACCAAGGGCTGCTCTACGACTTCAGAACTAAGGGCTGCTCTACGACTTCAAAACTAAGGGCTGCTCTACGACGCCAGAGCCAAGGGCTGCTCTACGACTTCGGAGCCAAGGGCTGCTCTACGACTTCAGAACTAAGGGCTGCTCTACGACGCCAGAGCCAAGGGCTGCTCTACGACTTCAGAACTAAGGGCTGCTCTACGACTTCAGAACTAAGGGCTGCTCTACGACGCCAGAGCCAAGGGCTGCTCTACGACTTCAGAACTAAGGGCTGCTCTACGACTTCAGAACCAAGGGCTGCTCTACGACTTCAGAACTATGGGCTGCTCTATGATTTCAGAACCAAGGGCCGCTCTACGACTTCAGAACCCAGGGCTTCTCAACGACATCAGAACCAATGACTGCTCTACAACTTCAGAACCAAGGGCTGCTCTACGACATCAGAACCAAGGGTTGCTCTACGACTTCAGAACTGAAGGCTGCTCTACGACTTCAAAACTAAGGGCTACTCTACGACTTCAGAACCAAGGGCCGCTCTACGACTTCAGAACTAAGGGCTGCTCTACGACTTCAGAACGAAAGGCTGCTATACGTCTTCAGAACCAAGAGCTGCTCTACGACTTCAGAACCAAGGGCTGCTCTACGACATCAGAACCAATGACTGCTCTACGATTTCAGAACCAAGGGCTGCTGTACGACATCAGAACCAAGGGCTGCTCTACGACTTCAGAACCAAGAGCTGCTCTACGACATCAGAACCATGGGCTGCTCTACGGCTTCAGAACCAAGGGCTGCTCTACGACTTCAGAACCAAGGGCTGATCTATGACTTCAGAACCAAGGGCTGCTCTACGACATCAGAACCAAGGGCTGCTTTACGACTTCAGAACCAAGGGCTGCTCTACGACTTCAGAACTAAGGGCTGCTCTACGACATCAGAACCAAGGGCTGCTATACGACTCCAGAATACCCTACCGCTCGGACATGACAGCATGTACAGAATTTTGAAAACACGTTCAGCTTTATAAACTTCTTGCCGTTCGTTTAAGATTAACCAGACGAGTTTGTTTGGCCGCAACGTTGGATATCAAAGATCAACGCTTTCTTAAGCGTTCTCATATGATTGGGGAAAAGGTTTAAATGTGAAATGATAAGCGCAGGAACAACGAGAAGCCTTGACTTAGTAACGAGTTGTTTATTGGTTCGATTGAGGATAATAAACGAACCATTCATTCAGTCTGAAGTAGAGCTTTTCCACGTGGGGCTTAAAGGACATGTTGGGATCAAGCAAGCCTTCTAGACTTCTGTACTGTTTCCAGGAGCTTTTTTTTGCGCCCAAACAGTCATCAATGATTTTTTCGGGTTGAAATAGACCGGTGCTGCATCTTTCTCCAGCTCATCTAACCGGAAATTAAACCTCATCGGCATACATGACCATTTTTCCGTCGTCAACCGCCGAACTCCCGTAACTAATGTCATGCACAGGCAGGAGGAAATATCGTATCCGAGAACCGATCCGTGTGGAACTCCTAATTATACCGGTTTCAAAATGAGATTATATCTCGCTTTATCAAAACGAATGGGAACAGGCACTAAGGTAGCTTTCAAACCAGGAAGTTTGAATGTTCAGCAATAAGAGTTCTGTCACCAAAGTGCCCTGGTTCACTTTGTCAGATGCCTTGGAGAAGTCCAACAGGACGGATAATGATAGACAGTTTTGTTCAATTGCATCCCCGAGTTACAGGACGCTACCGAAAAAGGGACTTCGTACATGAAGATTTTAGAGCCGTTATTAAACTGATGTAAACGGAAATTAATGAAAATCATAAGAAATCTGGTGTTTAAGTATCAGTTTTGCTTTATTAATGTTTTCCCAAGATTATTCAATCAATAAAAGTTTATAAACAGAGATATTCGGCGAAACTATCTCACAATATGTGCATAAAATAACATAAAAATCACAAGATTTCGTCTTGAATCGTAGCGCTATGACTTGACCTCTATTAATAATCAAAACAAAAGATTTTCCAAGTAAATCTCACATTTATTCTTTCCCTAAATGCCTGATCCATCTGAGAGAACCCTCTCGGTAGCAATTTGTTACCTCTTCAGAGCGTAATTCGTGTTTTGCCGGTCCAGCAGCTTGCATGGGCCCTTTTTAGGCCCAAGCAGCAGTAGGCCGGGGAACGGCCCTTCTTTAGGCCTGGCCGTAGGCAGTGTAGCGGTGATGGATGGACGAAGCAGAATCCAAAAATGGTCTGTCAGATTTTTTGGTAAGGAAATATGAGCAAACTCTTGAAGACGATATTAAATCATGAAGCAGCAGCCAAGAGATCTAAGCACTTGAAGAGTGAGCTCTGGTAAACGCTGGTGTAACTCTTTTCACAAGTCCTTGAATCAGAAATAAACATAAAAAACAATTTATTAAAGCATTCAATGATACACTCATGGTTGAAAAATTACGTTGTAAACTTCCAAACAGCTCGTGAGAATCGGTCTGCGTTGCAATGTTACAGAATCTCAGGTGCGAGATGACTGTCATCAGACAGCACTGGGGCCGTTATTATCTCGATGATGGTTAGTGGAAATCTGTTCAGGGGATGTTAGGGAGCTCTGCAAAAGATAGCAGATCCCATAAACAGGTACAGATCCAGTAGCAGAACTTTTTGGCCTACCCTCGTTATTCTCACCAGGAGAGTACGAGTCCATGCATGCACCCATGAGAACCGCTGAAATTATGCCATGGACTCTGTACCTGCGACCTAAGATATGCTGTTCTAATACGAAGTAGAAGCATTGCTAGTGATAGCAGTAGAGGTGCACCAGACAGAAGGCATCAGGGGGTATATAGAGTTAGCGCTAGACAGAAGGCATCAGGAAGTATATAGAGTTAGAGCTAGACAGAAGGCATCAGAAATATACAGAGTTAGCGTCTGACAGAAGGCATCATGGAGTATATAGAGTTAGCGCTAGCCAGAAGGCATCGGGAGTATATTGAGTTAGCGCTAGACAGAAGGCATTAGGGAGTATATAGAGTTAGCACTAGACAGAATGCATCAGGAAGTATATAGAGTTAGCGCTAGACTGAAGGCATCAGGGAGCATATAGAGTTAGCGCTAGAGAGAGGGCATCGGGAGTATATTGAGTTAGCGCTAGACAGAAGGCATCAGGGAGTATATAGAGTTAGCACTAGACAGAAGGCATCAGGAAGTATATAGAGTTAGCGCTAGACGGAAGGCATCAGGGAGTATATAGAGTTAGCGCTAGAGAGTAGGCCTCAGGGAGTATATAGAGTTAGCGCTAGACAGAAGGCATCGGGAGTATATAGAAATAGCGCTAGACAGAAGGCACCAGGGAGTATATAAAGTTAGCGCTAGACAGAAGGCATCAGGGAGTATATAGAGTTAGCACTAGACAGAATGCATCAGGAAGTATATAGGGTTAGCGCTAGACAGAAGGCATCAGGGAGTATATAGATTTAGCGCCAGACAGAAGGCATCAGGGAGTATACAGAGTTAGCGTCTGACAGAAGGCATCAGGGAGTATGAAGAGTTAGCGCTAGACAGATGACATCAGGAAGTAAATAGAGTTAGCGCTAGACAGAAGGCATCAGGGAGTATATAGAGTTAGCGCCAGACAAGAGGCATCAGGGAGCATATAGAGGTAGCGCCAGACAGAAAGCATCAGGGAGTATAAAGAGTTAGCGCCAGACAAAAGGCATCACGGATTATATAGAGTTAGCGACTGACAGAAGGCATTAGGGAGTATATATAGTTAGCGCTACACAGAAGGCATCAGGGAGTATATTGAGTTAGCGCTAGACAGAAGGCATCAGAGAGTATATAGAGTTAACGCTAGACAGAAGGCATCAGAGAGTATATAGAGTCAGCGCTAGACATAAGGCATCAGGGAGTATATAGAGTAAGCGCGAGACAGAAGGCATCAGGGAGTATATAGAGTTAGCGCTAGACAAAAGGCATCACGGAGTATATAGAGTTAGCGCAAGACAGAAAGCATCAGGGAGTATATAGAGTTAGCGCCTGACAGAAGGCATCAGGGAGTATATAGAGCTAGCGCTGGACAGGAGGCATCAGGGAGTATATAGAGTTAGCGACTGACAGAAGGCATCAGTGAGTATATAGAGTTAGCGCTACACAGAAGGCATCAGGGAGTATATAGAGTTAGCGCTAGACAGAAGGCATCAGGGAGTATATAGAGTTAGCGCTAGACAAAAGGCATCACGGAGTATATAGAGTTAGCGCAAGACAGAAAGCATCAGGGAGTATATAGAGTTAGCGCCTGACAGAAGGCATCAGGGAGTATATAGAGCTGGCGCTGGACAGGAGGCATCAGGGAGTATATAGAGTTAGCGCTAGACAGAAGGCATCAGTGAGTATATAGAGTTAGCGCTAGACAGAAGGCATCAAGGAGTATATAGAGTTAGCGCTAGACAGAAGGCATCAGTGAGTATATAGAGCTAGCGCTGGACAGGAGGCATCAGGGAGTATAAAGAGTTAGCGCTAGACAGAAGGCATCAGTGAGTATATAGAGTTAGCGCTAGACAGAAGGCATCAGGGAGTATATTGAGTTAGCGCTAGACAGAAGGCATCAGGGAGTATATAAAGTTAGCGCTAGACAGAAGGCATCAGGGAGTATATAGAGTTAGCACTAGACAGAATGCATCAGTAAGTATATAGAGTTAGCGCTAGACAGAAGGCATCAGGGGTATATAGAGTTAGCGCCAGACAGAAGGCATCAGGGAGTATACAGAGTTAGCGTCTGACAGAAGGCATCAGGGAGTATGAAGAGTTAGCGCTAGACAGATGACATCAGGAAGTAGATAGAGTTAGCGCTAGACAGAAGGCATCAGGGAGTATATAGAGTTAGCGCCAGACAAGAGGCATCAGGGAGCATATAGAGTTAGCGCCAGACAGAAAGCATCAGGGAGTAGAAAGAGTTAGCGCCAGACACAAGGCATCACGGATTATATAGAGTTAGCGACTGACAGAAGGCATCAGGGAGTATGTAGAGTTAGCGTTACACAGAAGGCATCAGGGAGTATATAGAGTTAGCGCTAGACAGAAGGCATCAGAGAGTATATAGAGTTAACACTAGACAGAAGGCATCAGAGAGTATCTAGAGTTATCGCTAGACAGAAGGCATCAGGGAGTATATAGAGTTAGCGCTAGACAGAAGGCATCAGGGAGTATATAGAGTTAGCGCTAAACAGAAGGCATCAGGGAGTATACAGAGTTAGCGCTAGACAGAAGGCATCAGTGAGTATATAGAGTTAGCGCTAGACAGAAGGCATCAGGGAGTATATAGAGTAAGCGCTAGACAAGGCATGAGGTAGTATATAGAGTTAGCGCTAGACAGAAGGCATCAGGGGGTATATAGCGTTAGCGCCAGACAGAAGGCATCAAGGAGTATATAGAGTTAGCGCTAGACAGAAGGCATCAGGGAGTATATAGAGTTAGCGGTAGGCAGAAGGCATCAGGAAGTATATAGAGTTAGCGCTAGACAGAAGGCATCAGGAAGTATATAGAGCCACATCATATACTCCCTGAAAGGCATGGTGGAACACATCGCTACATCTATGATTGCCTCAACGCACGGATTATTGGAGGTTCCAATAATTTTCCCTACTCCTCATCTTAGTGTCAATCTTGTTCAAGGCAGTATCATCTCTATTTGATATGACCCATTATTATTATATCCACTGTGCATCAAGCAGCGTCCCAGCCGACTGACTGTCCTAGAGGCTCCTCGTTTGACACACAGTAGCATGCAAAAATCCCGTGTGATTACAAAGGATGGATTAATAAGTACATGATCATCAGAATGTTTTGTCCATTCAAGCTCAACAAAGATTGTTCGATCACATTTGCATGAATGCAATTGTTGAATTTCTACGATGGGTCTTACATCAAACCCATCAAGTAGTTCAGAAAAATTGCCCTCAGCAATATAAACTGAGGAGAAGGTTCGAGCCGAGGACGCTTGAGCTGAACCTGAAGCAGTAGGATGCACACGAATACTCGAAGCACAATTATTGCTGTGTGGATGGCAGAGGAGCTGGAGCGCTTACACGGCAGTTACTGTGATATGCACTGCCTCACAATTGATCAATGTTAAGCCGCGGTTAGTTATCAGATAAAACTGAGTCCCAAGCCCAACTCAATTCCCAGATTCTAGAATCGTAGCTTATGATCAAGGGATTAGGTCCAAAACAATAGTTGCACTGGCAGAGACCCAACAGTGGAACCAGTCGCATATTGTTATCCATGATAAAGCAACAGTTGCACTGGCAGAGACCCAACAGTGGAACCAGTCGCATATTGTTATCCATGATAAAGCAACAGTTGCACTGGCAGAGACCCAACAGTGGAACCAGTCGCATATTGTTATCCATGATAAGCAACAGCTGTACTGGCAGAGACCCAACAGTGGAACCAGTCGCATATTGTTATCCATGATAAACAACAGTTGTACTGGCAGAAACCCAACTGTGGAACCAGTCGCATATTGTTATCCATGATAAGCAACAGTTGTACTGGCAGAGACCCAACAGTGGAACCAGTCGCATATTGTTATCCATGATAAGCAACAGTTGCACTGGCAGAGACCCAACAGTGGAACCAGTCGTATATTGTTATCCATGATAAGCAACAGTTGTACTGGCAGAGACCCAACAGTGGAACCAGTCGTATATTGTTATCCATGATAAACAACAGTTGTACTGGCAGAGACCCAACTGTGGAACCAGTCGCATATTGTTATCCATGATAAAGCAACAGTTGCACTAGCAGAGGCCCAACAGTAGAGCCATTCACATATTGTTATCCATGATAAAGCACAGATATATCTCTCTTGACGGGTACATTGTGTTACACACGCACCTGCATTAGTGTTTATGTAGGCGTGTGTTTGTGGCTGCGTTTGTGTTTGAGTAGCTGGGTGCTGTAGCCGGCAAACACGGTCTGGGTGCGGTCCTTTGTTCCCCGCAAATGGGCTTCTTTGTCCTCCTCCGCGGTGTGGAAAAGATACCAACGGGCGGCAGTTACACGGAAAAGATGCAGGACCCTTTGGGCTGAAGGGCAACCTAAAAGCTGCGAGTAGTGGCCAACTCGGATGGAATTTGATTATGTAGTAAATAAAACCATAATACTATGAATTATTTCAATATTGTAAATGAAATTGTTAATGAGTTGCAGGTACTGTGTGGTAACTTATACCACATGAAACAATGCTTCGAGAATTTAAATAAGGAATAATATACAATTTTTTTTTCGATCGTGTTTTTAAGGTTAAAGAGCGATATTTTTAAACGTTTTTACCACGTAAAGAAATGCCCTGATAATTTATGCTGAATATTTTTCACGTTTCCTGCCAACTTGTGGAACAACTGAATCCGCACCTGATACTTTATGAGTTTCAGTATCAAAGCCTTGATGCATTTCCATGATTCTTGATCGTACGTCTATCAAAACATGAACCAAATTCAACCAACTCCTATGCTAATATCATATTGTTGCTCCTCTTATTGTTGGATCTATAGATTTGCACAAATATCAGCTGTGGAAGAAAATGAGCTCACGAATATAAAAAGAGCTGGGGCCTAAACTCTCAGTCTGCAGGTAAAAATGTTTTACGACATCACGAAATAGCATGACCAAATTACACGGCCAGCTAGAGTGAACAAGTAGAATGATAAAATAGAATGATCAACTACAACGACCAAATAACATGAGCAAATATAATGAACAAATTGATTGATCAATTAGAATGACCAAATGGAAACCTCATAACATGACCAAATATAATGACCAAATATAATGACCAAATATAATGACCAAATAAAATGACCAAATGTAATGACCAAATAGAATTACATAACAGACTGTCATAATAGAATGACCGAATAGAGTGGCCTTATAGAATGATTTAATAGAATGACCAAATAGAGTGGTCAAATAGAATGACTTAATAGAATGACCAAATAGAGTTGCAAAATGGAATGACTTGATAGAATGACCAAATAGAGTGGCAAAATAGAACGACTTAATAGAATGACCAAATAGGGTGGCATAATAGAATGATTTAATAGAATGACCAAATAGAGTGGTCAAATAGAACGACTTAATAAAATGATCAAATAGAGTGGTCGAATATAACGACTTAATAAAATGATCAAATAGAGTGGTCGAATATAACGACTTAATAAAATGATCAAATAGAGTGGTCGAATATAACGACTTAATAGAATGATCAAATAGAGTGACCAAATGGAACAAAAATTTTGCTCGAATCATTTATAGTTTTGATTATTTATTTAGTAGAAGTTCGTCATGCTTCGAGGATTGAAGCAGTTGTTATAACACAAGTTTGTGAATGATGGAAACCCATTCAATAATCTCAAGCATAGTGTCTACCTGATGTTCCCGAGACTGAGATTTGGCGGCACGCACACCCCAAGGATAACAACAGGACGGATCCTGCTCAATACTCAAACACATGTGTGTTATCTACAGCACCAAGGATAACAACAGGACGGATCCTGCTCAATACTCAAACACATGTGTGTTATCTACAGCACCAAGGATAACAACAGGACGGATCCTGCTCGATACTCAAACACATGTGTGTTATATACAGCACCAAGGATAGCAACAAGACGGATCCTGCTCAATACTCAAACACATGTGTGTTATCTACAGCACCAAAGATAGCAACAGGACGGATCCTGCTCAATACTCAAACACATGTGTGTTATCTACAGCACCAAGGATAACAACAGGACGGATCCTGCTCGATACTC
Organism: Gammarus roeselii; assembly: GCA_016164225.1. NCBI lineage: Eukaryota > Metazoa > Arthropoda > Malacostraca > Amphipoda > Gammaridae > Gammarus > Gammarus roeselii. Next base: position 1,857 of record SDVV010016836.1, on the reverse strand, counting down.
AAACACATGTGTGTTATCTACAGCACCAAGGATAACAACAGGACGGATCCTGCTCGATACTCAAACACATGTGTGTTATCTACAGCACCAAGGATAACAACAGGACGGAACCTGCTCAATACTCAAGCACATGTGTGTTATCTACAGCACCAAGGAAACAGGACGGATCCTGCTCAATACTCAAACACATGTGTGTTATCTACAACACCAATGATAACAACAGAACGGATCCTGCTCGATTCTCAAACACATGTGTGTTATCTACAGCCCCAAGGATGGCAACAGGACGGATCCTGCTCAATACTCAAACACATGTGTGTTATCTACAGCACCAAGGATAACAACAGAACGGATCCTGTTCAATACTCAAACACATGTGTGTTATCTACAGCACCAAGGATAGCAACAGGACGGATCCTGCTCAATACTCAAACACATGTGTGTTATCTACAGCACCAAGGATAACAACAGGACGGATCCTGCTCAATACTCAAACACATGTGTGTTATCTACAGCACCAAGGATAACAACAGGACGGATCCTGCTCAATACTCAAACACATGTGTGTTATCTACAGCACAGAATTAATGGTCCCTGTACTTTTGCTTTAGACCTCACAGGCGACCAAGGGGGGCATTCGACCCACCCATACTTTGGCTGGCTTGCGGTTCATCGTTTTTGGTTCATCGTTACATCAAATCCCTTGCTTTGAATGCTTCAATAATTGCTTCAGAAGCATACATGATATCCCTAGGGGGAACTATTACAAGCAACGACATCTCTTACGATCATTATTTAGGTAAAGCGAAATAAATGGGTTGAAAAGCAATAGGGCACTGGCTGGAATAGAGCATTGGCTGGAATAGAGCACTGTCTGTAATTGCATCCCCTCCAGGGTAATCAAAGCAACGTCTGGTATTATTGCAGCTTCGTTGACCCGACTCATCAATAAGTCACTTCAACAGGGAAATTTATCGACGCAATCAGAATCGCTAAATGTAGTCCAATTTGGAAAAGAAAAGCGAAACACATGAAAAATAAGTTCAATATCAGTCCTGCCTTTCGTAAGGAAAGCTTTTGAGAAAGGTTTCATTCGCGATTACTTCATCACTCAGTATGCAATAATCTACTGAACCAAAGTCAACAGGCTTTCGAGAATACAGAACATGCTTTGTTAAAATGCACTGGAAACGTAAAAGATGGGTTGAATATTGTGAAACACTCTGTTGCAACATGCAACGTAATAGATGGCTTGAATGTTGTGAAACACTGTTGCATCATGAAACGTAATAGATGGGTTGAATATTGTGAAACCCTCTGTTGCAACATGGAACGTAATAGATGGGTTGAATATTGTGGAACACTCTGTTGCAATATGAAACGTAATAGATGGGTTGAATATTGTGAAAGACTCTGTTGCAACATGAAACGTAATAGATGGGTTGAATATTGTGAAACACTCTATTGCAACATGAAACGTAATAGATGGGTTGAATATTGTGAAATACTCTGTTGCAACATGAAACGTGATAGATGGGTTAAATATTGTGGAACACTCTGTTGCAACATGAAACGTAATAGATAGGTTGAATATTGTGAAACACACTGTTGCAACAGAGTGTTTATTGTGTTAATTTTGTGAAAATACTCTGTTGCAACATGAAACGTAATAGATGGGTTGAATAGTGTGAAATTGACTGTTGCAACATGAAACGTAATAGATGGGTTGAATATTGTGGAACACTCTGTTGCAACATGCAACGTAATAGATGGGTAGAATATTGTGTAATACTCTGCTTCAACATGAAACGTAATAGATGGGTTGAATATTGTGATATACACTGTTGCAACGTGCAA
>SDVV010016835.1:0-14135 GCA_016164225.1 Gammarus roeselii | reverse complement strand
TATGTATGTATGTATGTAAGTATGTATGTATGTATGTATGTATGTATGTATGTATGTATGTATGTATGTATGTATGTATGTATGTATGTATGTATGTATGTATGTATGTACGTATGTATGTAAGTGTGTATGTATGTATGTATGTATGTACGTATGTATGTATAAGCATACAGCCGTTTCCTCCAAATTAGGAGGGTGGCTAAGTTAGGCTGACAAAGAGGTGAAAGGTGTCCAATCTCCCCGCCACCACATGACTTTTGCAAGTGTACAGCTCGTAAAATCCTTCGTATTCAGTTAGATGGAATCCAAGAATTAGTGAAACTAATTAAAATCAACGGTTGTCTTTTTGTTCCTGGGTATCAGATTCTAACACTGACTCACAAAAGACAACACGAGAAGAGGTTTAATCTTAGAGTTTATCCAAATCATCTATTATGACGGTTCTGACGCGTCGCTAACCCTCATCAGTATGAAGATTGTGTGTTGAAGCTGCCCAACACCTAAACAAAGAAAAAGTCTGGCGAACTGTCACGAGCGTCCAGCGTAGATGAAGACTATGTGTCATCAATTTGAGAACTCGTTTCATAGCCGAGTTGCAGTCCACAATATTTTAGTATTTGCCCGGCACGAAAAGTGATGAATGCGAATTTTTGTGACTTTTACATGCGTTTCAAAATGAACTCTCTTTAACAGTCACCCTGAATATGATCCTGGGCGGTCATATTTAAAATGACTATACGAGAGTGGATTTCCAATCCTTCCGAGACGATGTAAGTCTCATTTGTATTGGTTCATGTCAGAGTGGGCAGTAAAATTGAACATCTTTCCATGAATAAGCCAACCAGGATGATATTAGACGAAACAAAAGAAATGATAAATATTTTTATGTTATAAATGAAAGTCTAAAGCAACCATATAAAATTGATCTTCATTATTACACAGCCGGTATAGTATTCTTGTGATTAACAATTACACCCAACATCAGCATTCACCATAAATCTGAAATTTATTTAATGATGAGCTAAGACAATCAAGTCAGCCAACGGAGTTACTACGTTCACCAGGGTTGGGCACGATGTTGTAACAGGATACAGTGTTGGGCACGATGCTGTAACCAGATACAGTGTTGAACACGATGCTGTACCCAGATACAATGTTGGGCACGATGCTGTAACTTGTTACAGCGTTGGACCCAATACTGTAACTAGATACAGTGTTGGGCACGATACTGTAACTAGGAACAGTGTTGGGCAAATTACTGTAACTAGATACAGTGTTGGGGACAATACTGTAAGTAGTTACAGTGTTGGGCACGACACTGTAACTAGTTACAGTGTTGGGCACGATAGTGTAATTAGTTACAGTGTTGGGCACGAAACTGTAACTAGATACAGTGCTGGGCACGATACTGTAACTAGGAACAGTGTTGGGCAAATCACTGTAACTAGAGACAGTGTTGGGGACGATACTGTAACTAATTATAGTGTTGGGCACGATACTGTAACTAGTTACAGTGTTGGGCACGGTGCTGTAACCAGATACAGTGTTGGGCACGATACTGTAACTAAATACAGTGTTGGGCACGTTACTGTAACTAGATACAGTGTTGGGCACGTTACTGTAACTAGATACAGTGTTGGGCACGTTACTGTAACTAGATACTCTCTAGCAAATACCCGCTTCGTCTGCCTGCCTGTTTCAAGCAATGCCTGCTTCACGCAATGCCTGCTTCACCCAAAGCCTGCTTCACCCAAAGCCTGCTTCACCCAAAGCCTGCTTCACCCAAAGCCTGCTTCACCCAAAGCCTGCTTCACCCAAAGCCTGCTTCACCCGAAGCCTGCTTCACCCAAAGCCTGCTTCACCCAAAGCTTGCTTCACCCAAAGCCTGCTTCACCCAAAGCCTGCTTCACCCGAAGCCTGCTTCACCCAAAGCCTGCTTCACCCAAAGCCTGCTTCACCTAAAGCCTGCTTCACCCAAAGCCTGCTTCACCCAAAGCCTGCTTCACGCAATGCCTGCTTCGGAATCCTACCTACTGAACACATTGCCTGCTCCACGCAATGCCGGTTTCACGCTATCTATTCAATCATGCTTCAAAATTACTCTATGTCAATGCCAACTGCCTCTGGCGAGTGTTGGGGCGAGGGGTCTCCCTTTCTTTAGGGACCTTAGGAAATAAATGGTGGAGGCATCTTTCCGGGGCCTTCGGGCCCCATATCAAATTACCGCTCATGTTTGCTCCATACTCACTGTGGCCAGCACCTCATTACAACCTTCCTTCACATTTCATCACACCGCAGTATTCACTCCTACTCTCATCGTCAGATAAGAGCACTGGTACTCAAACACTCCAGTTTCTCCAATTACTCTCCATTTAAGCCGTCAGGCCGGCAGTCAAACTCAACGATTTGCATATCTGAATTAATTGTATTCCGTTAGGGTTTGTGTTCTAAACTGTGTGTTTTACCCAGCGGGACTTACAGCAATGATAATGATAATAATAATCTTTATTAAGGTACTCGATGTTACAATAAGGGTTACACCAGAAAATATTTGCAACAGAGAAAACATTTCTACCAATACATAAACAAATATCGTTAAAACAATAATAAAGCACACGTGGAGACAGGTCAAGATTAAATACACGACAACAATTTACAGATTAGGTTTGATACAAGCGTGCTTAAAATACCTTTTATGTCCCTTTCCCACACGGGTATGTATGCAAAAAACAATGTTGGAGAGGTTTAGTATAGAGCCACCTCTCAGTGAACATCCTCGATGTCGCATCTCAACCTGACAGCCACCCGCATGTAGTCAAACATTATTCCTATTAGTATCGGGATCTTCCTGCACATGCAGTATTCTGCCCCATCTTTCTTTCAGTGGAGATAGTTCGTATCCCTCACTGTTGCATACTGCCTCCAGGAAGGGATAATTCGAGTTTCAATTCGTTCCTGGAGGCTGTATGCACTTGTTTTTGCTCGTGCTTTCAGGCAATCAACACCATATTCTGCAAATACTAGGCTAGCACTCGTTCTTCTTAGGACACCCACCAGTCTCCTGAATATATCATTGTATGCTACTCGCAGTTTGCTCAGAGTACCCCTGGTAAATTTACACCACAATGAGTTACAGTATATAGAATAACAGTACGTTTTAAAAAGCTGGAGCTTAAAATTCATTGTTCATAAATTGAATTTTCTTATTAGTTGGTTGCCAACAGCATTTACCTTCCGGTGTTGTTTAGTGATATCTTCATTATCACACCGATTATTTGTTATTAAATGCCGCAAGTAAGGGAAACTGTCCACATACTCCAGCAGGTCCCGGTAAGTACCCCGTCCGTTCTGTACTGGAACCTCTGGTTGAGTGGTTTCACTAGCATACACACTGATTTACTGGTATTGTACTCGATGTCTAGTTTAGCGGCCTCAGTCTAGCATATATTTAGCATCGTCTGAAAAGCATCGGCATGTGGGGCCAGAAGGACCATGTCGTCTGCATAGCTAATCGCGTTAACACAGTATCCGTCAATGTGACACCCAACACGGCTAAAAGATAGTCGGTCATGTAAGCTATCTACATACACATTGAGAAAGAGAGGCGAGAGTAGGCCTCCTTGCCTTATACCATCGTATTACACACTCCTGCTGCTTGTACCAGTACTTTAGTAGCTTAACAATGTGAATTGGCGCTCACTTTCAATAAGTTTTTGAACAGTGTCCAGTGATTGACACGATCAAATGCTTTTTAGCATCCAAAAAAAAAAGGTACATAGGTGACCCTCCTCTGACAAAGTGATCAATCGTCTGCTTTAATGTGAAGATAGCCATTTCCGTCCCATGCTGAGGCTTAAACCCCAAATTGGTTGGGCGTTGTTTTCAGACTGTCGCCAAGCCTGACTTGGATAACTATTTTTAGTAGCTTTGATGCAGAAGTAGCAATTGATATTGGTCTGTAGTTACCTTTATCAGTCGCACATTTTGTCTTCGATTTTATGATAGGTTTTACAACAAACTCCATTAGTAACTTAGGAAGGTAATTAAGCTTAAGGCAGCCAGTGAAGAAAATAGACATGACATGAAGTAGCTGAACAGGACATACTGGAATACTTCCGCAGGTACACCATCCTTTCCCACAGCTTTGCCATTTCTTAATTTCTTGACAGTGGTCCGATATTCCAACATATAAACATACATCATCATCATCATCATCACTATCCCGATTGAGGGCCTCATTAACAAAAAAACGAGTCAGTGTCGTTGTTGACACTGTTCATGATACCATGACAATGGTCGCACCACTTATCAGCAATATTTATCGGCCCTGTTATGCCATTAACAGATTGAGAAACTGCTTTCATTCGGTTTTAGATTTTTATTTTATTTCCAAAAACCACCCATCCGCCCAGTAACCATTTTTTCTGACAGACTAGCTGCACGTAAATTGTCCTCGTGTTCCTTACAGTAGCGCAGTGCGTATTTACAGGCATTACTCGATCTATTCTTCTCATTGTACAATAAGCCTGCTCGGTTTTGGCCAGCATCACGCCATCGGACATAGGCTGCTTTGCTTGCCTCGTGTAAGTCAGCCACATGCCTGTTCCACCCTGGTATCCTGTGTCTTCCCCTTGGTGTTCCCTTTTCATATGCTGTTCTGCCAGCCATCGGACCCGCCCCCACATATACACTCGTAGAGCCCGTCTAACTTGTCTCTGTCAGCTGCTGCATGAATCCGTAGCACCTCTGGTGGCAAGCCTCCCAAGCTGATTGAACAGAATACATTGGTCTTAGCTTTATTGCCAGTTAATGGACTGTGTGGCTGTATCCCCATTAACCATTACAGGGAGTGCATGTAAAGAGAGCTCTGCATGAAGCGGCAAGTGATCAGACAGAGGCGTGTAGTTCCCCACAAACACTCTAGTAATATTGTTGGCTATTGCGGGGGTAAGGGCTAAGTGATCTAACCATTTTACTGTTCTCCCGTTGAGATTAACATGAGTTTGTGTATCCCGGGATAACAGTGACACGTCCGTAAAATCTAGTTCACTATCTGCCAGATGTATCTGCCACTCATTAAGTGTGCGGCGGCCTGGGTGGCAATTAAAATCCCCCATAACACGTACATGATCAAGTCTTGATCCGCGAAGGATTGCCTTTAACTTCCCATTATACACAGTTACTAATTGCACATTATGTTGAGCTGCATAAGGCAAATACACATTTATAAATAAAATAGACACCCTCTAAATTCAGAGATAACCCAAGTATCCTATCATCATTGTACTGATCAATTTTTACAAATGGACTCACTCTATCAGACCACAGGAAGGTTAGTCCACCAAACGAGCGTCCTCTAAGTATCTTCTCATTTGAATTGATTGAAGATATGGAAAAGAAATGGACGTTGCCATCTCTGGATAGACTAATCGGGGAATCGTGCTTAAACAACCATGTCTCCTGCAACGCACATATATCACTATTTGTAAACAGTTGTTTCACAACGCTTTCTGCACTGTTAAACCCACTACAGTTGAATCAATAGATGGCATAGCAAGCGGTACCAGAAGCACCACACACCACAATCACGAATACAAATATAGAACTATTCCTCTACTGAATTGGTTTATCGTTGACAAGATAAGCCACCATGTCCATAATTGCTCACATTGTATTTTAATGTCGTATTATTTAAATGGAACAGTACTGGGCCTGGAATGACTAGTGATTTTGATGATTACAAATTAGGTAGAAATCATGCAATTAATTAGCGTCCAATGTATATTAATTGAGTACGAGTGAGGCAAGAATGTTTAAATAAGTAGGTAATACACACCGATGCATTAAATTTAGGCGAAATAAAACAACCTATCAAGACGGCACTCAATTATGTCTATTATAAACTACGTTTCCTTCATATAAGGTGAACGGGATTAATTCAATGAAGTTGACATAAGTAGAATGGCAACAAAGTCAGTTGTATCGACGCACGGCGTTATTGAAGTACCATGGAATTGAAGTACAGTTGTATTGAACTGAACTACAAGGGTGTTGTAGCACAGAAGTACAGAAGCGCAGGGGTTTTGAAGTATATCAATACTGAAGTACAGTGGCACTGAAGTTCAGTGGTGTTGAATCAAAGAAGTATTGAAGTACAATGGTATTGAAGAATAGTGGTATTGAAGTATAGTGTATGTGAAATACAGTGGAATTGAACTACTGTAGTATTGAGCATAGTGGTATTTGAGTTCAGTGGTATTGAAGTGCAGTGTTGTTGAAGCTCATAGGTTTCGAAGCATATTGTTATTGTAGCACAGTGGTATTGAAGTACATTAGTATTGAAGTATACTGGCATTGAAATACAGTGCAATTGAAGGACAGTGGAATTGAAATACAGTGGTATTGAATGACTGTGATGTTGAAGTACAGTACTATTAAATTCCAGTAGTGTTGAAGTACATTAATATTCAAGTACAGTGGTATCGGAGTATGGAGGTTTTGACGTACTAAAATATAGTGGAAGTCAATAACATTGGTAATGTAGTGCCATGGTATTGAAGTACTGTGATGTTATAGTGCATGAATATTGAAGAACAGTGGTATTGAAGGAGAGTGGTATTGAAGAAGAGTGGTATTGAAGTACAGTAGAATTGAAGTACAGTAGAATTGAAGTACAGTATTGTTGAAGTACAGTATTGTTGAAGTAGAGTGGTATTGAGCTATAGTGGTATTGATATTCTGTACTATTGAAGTGCAGTTGGATTAAAGTAAAGGAGTTTCAGAATATAGAGCTGTGGTATTGAAGTACAGAGGCATTGAAGTATGGAAAACAGTGTTGATGCATCGTGTCATCGAAGTACAGTGCATGGTGTTGATGTACAATATTATTGAAGGGACAACAGTTAAATGCCGCTGGAACAAGCGTTTCTCGCACTTGTCCGACCAGAATACCCGCTACCGACGTCTGAACAGCGGAGACCAGCATCCAGCTGGACCAAATGCCCCATGGACCAAATGCCGCATGGACCAAGCGCCGCATGATCATGCGCCGCATGGACCAAGCACCGCATGATCAAGCGCCGCATGATCAAGCGCCGCATGATCAAGCGCCGCATGGACCAAGCGCCGCATGATCAAGCGCCGCATGGACCAAGCGCCGCATGATCAAGCGCTGCACGTCATTCTATTCCTAAGGACACATATCCCTAACTTAAATTAATAATAATGTTACTCATTATCTCTATTGAAGCAATCGAGGGTACAATGATGGTTACGAAAGAAAACAAGTTTGACAAATACATTCCTACCAATACATTCAAATTACGCATCAAAAGAGCATACGTGAAGACAAATCAAGAGTGCAATACCCAACAAAAATATATAAGTTAAGTGAGAGGTTAGCGTAACTGAAATACCTTTTATCCCCCTTTCCCACATGAGTATGTATACAAACAACAATGTTGGATAACTTAGGTATAAAGCCATCTAACAGTGAACATATTCTGTGTCGCATCCCAGCCTGGCATCCACTCGCATGACATGGGCCCACAACAAGGACTCGCAGATAGGAGTCAAATATTATTCCTATTAATATCGGGTTCTTCCTGCGCAAGCAGTATTATGCTCCATCTTTCTTTCAATGGGGATGGTTTGTATCCCTCTCCATTACAAATTGGCTACAGGAAGGGATTATTAGAATTTTCAACTCGTTCATGGAGGCTGTAGGCTCCTTTCCTTGCTCGTCCCTTTAGACAATAAACATCATCTTGGACAAATACTAGGCTAGCACTCGTTCTCCTTGGAACACCCACCAGTCTCCTGAATATGTCATTGTATGCTACTTGCAGTTTGCTCATAGTAACCTTCGTAAATTTACACCACAATGAGGCACAGTAGAGTGGATAACAGTACGTTTTAAAAAGCTGTAGCTTAACATCCGTTGTGAATAAGTTGTCTTTTATTCTAAGTTGGCTGCTAATCGCATTTAATTTCCGAAATAGTTTAGTGATATGAAGATCATCACACTGATCATGCGTAACAGGTAATGCCCCAAGTAAGGTAAACTGTCCACATTCTCAAGCAGACCCGTTTAGTACACTGCCAGTTCTGTGCTGGAACCTTTTGTTGGGGGCTGAACCAGCCTACACACTGATTCATCAGTATTGTACTCGATGTCTTGTTTCGTGGCACAAGTCTTCAGCCTACACACTGATTCATCAGTATTGTACTCGATGTCTTGTTTCGTGGCACAAGTCTTCAGCCTACACACTGATTCATCAGTATTATACTCGATGTCTTGTTTTGTGGCACAAGTCTCCAGCATACACACTGATTCATCTGTATTGTACTCGATGTCTTGTTTCGTGGCACAAGTCTCCAGCATACACACTGATTCATCAGTATTGTACTCGATGTCTTGTTTCGTGGCACAAGTCTCCAGCATACACACGGATTCATCAGTATTGTACTCGATGTCTTGTTTCGTGGCACAAGTCTCGCATATATTTACCATAATCTGAAGAGCGTCGACATGTACCGGCCAGCAGGACCATGTCGTCTGCATTGTTAATCACGTTAACGCAGCAGCCGTCAATGTGATACCCTACATAGCTATGAGATAGGCTTTAAGGTAAGCTGTCTACTTACACATTGAATAGGAGAGGCGAGAGAAGGCTTCCCTGCCCAATCCCCTTAGTGGTTCGAAACGGGCTTCACATTGAACTTCACCATCGTACGACACATTCCTGCCACTGGTACCAATTCTTTAGTAGCTTTACAAGGTAAATGGAACAGTGTCCAACGATTTACACGATCAAACGCATTTGGAGCATCCAAAAAACAATGGAGCACGTATTCTGTATATCGCGAAAAATTGGAGTTTCAGACCTACGGCCATGTTTTTTTTAAACCGCGGGAACCATTGTGCGTTTTGAAGTCTCGGACCTGGTTTCTAACCTGCTGGGTATTAGCGCGTTTTGGCTAATATGCGGGCCATCACCATCATTTTTGTCCGGTTGGGTGCTGATCTCCGAGGCTCGTTACCCGTGACGTGTGTTCTGTAGTCCAGCTACTTTGGTAAGTGCTTATTCAAGCGACGTCTATTTACCTCCCCCCGTCGTAAGCAACAGCTCAAATATGAAGGAATACTCTACTCATATTTTTTCTGGCCCCGTAACTCATGTCAGTTGGTGAAAAGCGTGGGTATCATTTTTATTATTACGATTGTATAGCATTTCAGATATTGAGGTGTATCAATGCAATCACCTTCCTATCAATCCTATACTCACTTATAAGTGGGCAATCATTCAAAACGAATTATCCAAAGATAGCGACATTTCCCGGACGAATACACATTTCAAACGAATCCCTCTGTTGCAATGATACCTTTGAAGCCATTCGTTTCTAACATAGAACAAGCACAAGTGGATGCTATGCTGCACTGATTCATTCAGCGCTCCTCTCTCTTCACAAAGATGAAGGAGATGAGACCTCCTGATTGATTACCCTCACAGTAATCTGAAGCATTCGTTACCAATCAAGCCGGTTGAAGTTGGCCTGGCATAGCGGCTGGCAAAATTGTCGTCTTGGAGGCAAGTCATCAACTTGGCCTAAGTAGATCTCGAAGTGACTGCCACCATCGTTTGTAATTGGCTCTTTGAGGGCAAATATGGTGGGGTCCACGGGGCTTTGGTCACCCCACATCAGGTTACTTTGAGGAGTCATCTTGATGAGATCCAGCATCCCATTAGGATCTTGTTAAGAGATAATAAAAAGATTATATCATTTTAATGCGCTGTTGAGTTTTTTAATGTACTACCAAATTTTTCAAATGAAAACTGAGAACAAACTTGGGTCCTGTAAATATCACTATGCCAATATTTCAAGGGATGTAAGCCTGATTTATTGACCAAATTTTCAATGTTATGGTGTCTCGCAAGTGCTTATAATTTGAATAGTATTGAAGAATTAAATTTTATCTTTACCAGCGGCCAAAAAAAACTCTAACATGCAATACAAAAGCAACGACTTTATTTTTGTCGGCAAATGTCAGCACCACGATGATCCAAGACACGTGGCCGAAAAAAACGAAATGTATTTTAATTACAGGTTTTGATGACGTCGAGAGTCTTTTTCGTTCGGGCGATGGCGAGCCTAAAACCCGGCATCTGCTGGCATCGATTTCGTGCCGAAGAGATAGTCACGGACTCATTGATAAAGAAGTAGTACAAGCCGTCAGCCTTCTTATGGCCCATAACTGAAAGGATAACAAGACACAAAGTGTTGATGAATGTTCAGCAGAAGTGGGAACACTCATATTCTTCGCGTATGACGTGAATCTGTAGAGAATAGACTTAGAACTGGTTTAGTTATGCTGGCAAAATCCGTGGTCACCCCACACATCCTGTTCTCACATCGTATACACTGCTATGGAGAGTGCTTGCAGGTAGGTGGATTTCAACGCGAGATGTGACTGTTTTTCAAATTTTCTAGACAATAAAATGGAAAATTAGAAGATTTCAACTACTTGGGAGAGAGAGGCCGGGTAACACGATGTCTAAGGAAATGCTTCCTTCGAGTTCCACATGATAGTATCTTGGGAATGATGGATGCTCCTGTTCTCATAGTGCCTGCCCTCTAGTCTGTGAGGCCTTTTAGAGGACCAGTTGCTTCCGAATATAACTTGGAGTGCCAACTGGCAGTACCCTTCAGAGTACCAGCTGGCCCTGTTACTCAGAGTGCCGGATGACAGTCTTTGGAACGTATTCACAGTTCCTTGATCTTTTAAATTATGCAGTGGTATTTTTGAATTCCTATTTGGCTGTTTATGTCCATCTGCGTCAAACGAGAACACAATTGGTTTACTAGTTGGCGGAAGTACTTCATGAAGCGACTATTCGTTTCCAGCATACACATTTCACAGGAAGAATACTGAGCAATTTCAAGTATTTGGAAAAACGTGTCTACGGAAACTGTTCCATCTGAGCGATGATGAAATGTTTTGATTTCAGCTTGAATAATTAATATTCATTTTAATTTTTTTCTTAAGCCAGATATGTGACGATCCCCCCCTTGTCATTTGCCCTAATAACAGCAGTGCTGGAATTAAAATAACATATTTTTTTTATTAAATAAATGCTAACTAATAATTTTGGTATTATTTATACAATAAATTATAAATATTACAACCATATTTTAATTGTTCCAAGAAATAATGATTTACTCGTGTACTATAAATACTTGATTAAAAAAAATCAGAAATAACAAAGAAATAGGCACAACTCTGGCTAGAAATATCTTAGTTAAATATCAAGGTCAGTAAACATTTGCATGCGTCAGTACCTTTTAGATCAAATTACCAGAACAGCTTAAAATTTAAATATCGATGGCAGCAAATATCTCCATGCTACCGTTCCTTTCAGATTAAATTATCAGAGCAGCATACAATTATAGAACAATTTACTAGTAACTTTTGAGGAACCTACCTGGGTTGTTTACTTGATATACAATCACTGACGTTGGCGACACAACGAAATTTGTATAATCTTGACCAAGCGCGCACTGCCCGTCGTCTGAAGAGTATGAGAACACAGTGCACGTGCTGTTGGACCAACAAATGGCCTTGCAATGGCCTGGAACATGGCAAAACAGGCCGGATAACACCATGTCCTAGGATGTATCGTAGTTCATGGCCAACAACTCAGCTGTGGCAGAGAAGCGAGAACTTGCAATAATAGAGTATGTGTTCCTGAATTGGTCAGGTCTAAGTACTTAACATTAGAGTGCCACTAATTTTAAAAAGTTTCAAAAATTGTACTTTATTCTTTTTCAGCTATTTTGTGGCTGTTACATTCCACTCAATATGAAATATTTACCTGATTAAAACATTCTTATTTCAGACAAGATTCCATTGCCATTGGCACAGTTTCCGTGTCATTTGGTGACATTTAAACAACGTGGAATACAGCTTAAACTCGTGTCGTTATGTCGACTACAAACATTCCATTTCATATTTTGATCCGTTGTTTAGTGATCACAATAATGTTCAATCGTTTGCAATCACGGTGTGTCAGAGAGCGTGGGTAATGGTCATTTGTTGGTGAATTATGTCGTCCCGAAGATCATACGAGGGGAGGAAAATATGTTGTAATTAAGACATGACCTATTCTAAGTCAAATATGATTTACTCAGAGGCGCGGCCAATGCGGAAACGCTCTATTAAATAGCTAATTTGAACGAATTTGTAAAAAAATTAGTGATCGTTGTTTATGATATAACATTTAGAAATTGGTCAGAAATTTTCTATATGAATCTATTGCTGATATGAATACGTAATTAAATATGTGGGATACGTTATTAAATAAGTTATTAATTACGATGGATCTCTGAATTTTCCTCATAAAATTACGTGTATATTATTGGCAAATATTCGCAACGACTCAATAGTTATTATTGTTCTAGTGAATTAGTTGATAATTACTTACTCGGGCTTACGTAACAATTTTCATTGTAACGTAATGAAAACCTTTGGAGTGCCAGGTTCTTTTACATGATTGTGGGTTCTTCAATGTTAATTGAAGATTGGTGGTGCCATAAATATAATAATATATTATAATGCACAGCTGTTATTTATGATCCAAAGGTACTGGAACAAAAACAGGTGAAAGATTCAATAAAACATATTAGATTTCAATCGTAATTTTGGGTTATTACAATGCATGGAATAATTTTTTTATTTGCATGAACCATTTGAAGCGATGTTCAGATAAATGGCGTAACATAAATACATATCCACTTAAATGACTCGCTGGAAGGACTTAGTTTGTTTCTTCAACCTATATTAACCATTGCCAATTTTTCTTCGCTACTGTTCATAACCTTGGAAGTTGGAAAATTATGAGGTGTGTGAACTCACATAGGTTGCCTGTTTTGGTTTTAAATTGACTTGACAAGGGGCTGAGTGCTGCTCCCTGCTTGACAAACGTCCCCACGCCGTTACGGAGACAGGCCAGGCCGCTTGGCATGGTTTGCAAAATGGAGTTCCCCCCTCCCAGACCCCCTTGTCCGTGGAGTAGCACCAGGGCCGTGACGAGGGCTAAAACTGTAGCAGTCGAGGATGGTAGGCTTCCAGGTGTGCGTAGATACATTTTGGCCTCGGAATCAGTGAGTCAACAGATTGATATAAAGTATGATTTGAAGTATATTACTTCAGGGTGATTTTGCAAATTGATTTTATTCTGTGATTAACAATGTATGAACCGAGATAAATGTTGTCTATGAATAATACATAAGCATTGTAATGTAAGCAGCAAAGAGAGGTGTGTGAAAGCTCATAAAATATTACGTAGAGATCATATCGTAAACAAAAATAGTCGAGCGAAATAATAGCCTGAAAAAAAAAAACTTTTTCATCATAGGAACAATGTCGTTTGACAACGCAGTCTTAGACAGAATCATTGGGAACAATGCCATCTTACAAGACAGTCAAAGAATGCATCATTTGGAACAATGTCATCTTACAAGACAGTCATAGACTGCATCATTGGGAACAATGTCATCTTACAAGACAGTCAAGGACTGCATCATTGGGAATAATGTCATCTGACAAGACAGTCAATGACTGCATCATTGGGAACAATGTCATCTTACATGACAGTCAAAGAATGCATCATTGGGAACATTGTCATCTTACAAGACAGTCAAAGGCTGCATCATTGGGAACAATGTCATCTTACAAGACAGTCAAGGACTGCATCATTGGGAATAATGTCATCTGACAAGACAGTCAATGACTGCATCATTGGGAACAATGTCATCTTACATGACAGTCAAAGAATGCATCATTGGGAACATTGTCATCTTACAAGACAGTCAAAGGCTGCATCATTGGGAACAATGTCATCTTACAAGACAGTCAAGGACTGCATCATTGGGAATAATGTCATCTGACAAGACAGTCAATGACTGCATCATTGGGAACAATGTCATCTTACATGACAGTCAAAGAATGCATCATTGGGAACATTGTCATCTTACAAGACAGTCAAAGGCTGCATCATTGGGAACAATGTCATCTTACAAGACAGTCAAGGACTGCATCATTGGGAATAATGTCATCTGACAAGACAGTCAATGAC
>SDVV010016834.1:0-14135 GCA_016164225.1 Gammarus roeselii | reverse complement strand
CGTACCCCAATACATTCATCTAGAGAAGAAAAAATATTTATAAATACAAGAAACATTGTTAATTAATATAAATTAAGTTTTTCAAAACAGCAACCTTCCCAATGTATATTCGAAAGCTTGGGACCGAAAGACCCCACCCCCTTCCACCCCTTCGCGTCGTCGCCTTCCTTATCAGTGACTCCGACCCCCATCCTGTCCCCGTCGCGCCGACCTCCTGACTCCGGTCAACCCCTTCCACCCGCTAATTAAGCCCTATATATAAGCCTTCCCTAATCCGCGTTTGGATTCTTTTTACACTACCAGCGCTCCACGTACAGTATGTCACATTAGCCTTTTTGAGAATCACTTGGCCATCTATACAACAAATCGTGCTTATAGATGTCGAGGGTAGAACACTTTAAAGCTCGGTGCAAACTACCTCCTCTGCTAAAACATATTAATATCGCCGATACCGCGATAAAGAAGTTGGAGAGAATACCTCTAGTAACCGATGGGGACACTCACATCAGTTGAAATAAAAAAAAACGACCACAGCACTAACAATTTTTGTCGATATTTTCGCAAAGCGGGGAGGTTTTTATCATCGCCTGTTTACATAAATGCAACATCAACAACGGCCTTCACGCAACGATGGGAAGTTTTCGTCATCGCCTGCTTACATTAATGCAACGTCAACAACGGCCTTCACGCAACGCTGGATGGTCTTCGTCATTGCCTGCTTACATAAATACAACGTCAACAACAGCCTTCACGCAACTGACGATGAATGAGAGCGTCCTAGGCGCAACTTCGCTCGCTGCTTCTACAGTGCAAACTCTAGTGAGAGCTCTGACTCGTTCTGTTTACGTCACTGAAGCGTTGCACGTCGCCCGTACGGTACGAACTGAAATGAGAGCTCAGTAACCCCTTGTTCACATCACTGTAGCGTTGCCTGAAGCAACTACTGTACAACTGTAGTCACCTCGGTTATACCCTACAATGAGGGGATCACCAGTCACCTCACTGTAGCGTTGCCTGGAGCAACTACTGTACAACCGTGGTCACCTCGGCTATACGCTACAGTGAGATGATCACCAGTCAACTCACTGTAGCGTTGCCTGGAGCAATTACTGTACGACCGTGGTCACCTCGGTTATACGCTACAGTGAGATGATCACCAGTCACCTCACTGTAGCGTTGCCTGGAGCAACTACTGTACAACCGTGGTCACTTCGGTTATACGCTATAGTGATATGATCACCAGTCACCTCATTGTAGCTTCTACTGCGGCCTGTATTTAACAAAATGCGATGAGTTCTTTGTAACCGTCTTTACAGATTACTGTAGTCATGTCTGTAGCCGCTACAGTACAAAACCTGTGTCTGAGCAATATACCTGCCTCTCACCTCAATGTTGCCCGCCTGTAGCTCCTGCAGCGGTGCCTGTAACGGTGTTGTGTTTCTCAATCAGTGAGGGCTGCAATGCATCATTGTAATTGGAGGGTGTCTCTCGAGGGACTTCGTGGGTCTGGTGTAAACAGGGTCACTGAGGCATGGCAAAGAAAACTGGTTCACTGAGACACAGGTTGGCAGCAGAGCCACTGGAGCATGGCATAAAAATCAGGACCACTGAGGCACGGCACAGAAGACAAGTCCCCTAAGACACGGGCAAACAGCAGAACTGGAGTGGCACGGTACAAAAATCAGGGCCCCTGAGGCACAGTAAAAAATTTTTTAGTGAGGCACGGTAAAAAAATGGACTACTGAAGCACGGCCAGAAAAAACAGAGCCACTGAGACACGGACATACAACAGAGCCATTGGGACACGGTTGAATTATCATGGTCACTGTGGCACGGTAAACAAAATAGGGTTAATGAGGCACGGAAGACAAAACAGGGCAACTGAGGCATGACCAGAGAAAACAGGATCACTGATGCACGGCCAGAGACACTGGGCCACTAAGTCACGGACAGAAAACAGGGCCACTGAAGCACTGTAACAGACAACTGGGCTTCTGAGGCACTGCCAGAGAGAGTAGGGTTATTGAGGCACAACGGAGCATGCACGGTCAGGAAAACAGGGCCACTGAGTCACGGTTAGGGAAAACAGGTGGTGATAAAAGCAAAGACAACGAAAACAGGGGCATTGAGGCCTGGTTAAAGATATCCGGAGCTGAAATCGGGGACACAGATTTATGGTCAGAGAGAACTGATTATTGCATACAAGATCATCAAAGAGAGCCAACGTAATGACACGCATTACAATATGCGTGCTGGGACGTCAATGCTGGGTACGATACCGATGCGTGCTGAGACGTCAATGCTGGTCACGATACCTATGCGTGCTGGGGCGTCAATGCTGGGCACCATACCTATGCGTGCTGGGGCGTCAATGCTGGATACGATACATATGCGCTCTGGGACGTCAATGCGGGTACGATACCTCTGCGTACTGGGACGTCAATGCTGGGCACGATACTTATGCGTGCTGGGACGTCAATGCTGTGCACGGTACCTATGCGTGCTGGATCGTCAATGCTGGGCACTATACCTATGCGTGCTGGGGCGTCAATGCTGGATACGATACATATACGCTCTGGGACGTCAATGCGGGTACGATACCTATGCGTACTGGGACGTCAATGCTGGGCACGATACCTATGCGTACTGGGACGTCAATGCTGGGCACGATACCTATGTGTGCTGGGACGTCAATGCTGGGTATGTTATGTTAAAGGTCTTCAGATTGCAATAATTGGGTAAAGCAAGGTAGGAATGATCAAACATTGGTTTATAATAGTCTTTTTGTATATAGAAAAGTAACAAGTCAACAGGTAAACTCAATAGAGCACTGAAATAATATTGATTGTCATAACGGACACAAATAAACCAAAGTGTATATGAACAGCAAAAAGAAATGTATTAGGTGTAAGACGAGCGTAGGTTAGAGTAGAAGGCCTACACCCGAAGGCTTCAGCTGCTGGAGAGGTATCTGTCCGATAGCTGTGGCCGATGGCAAGTGTCTGTCTTCTACCCTCTATCGTTCGGGTCTGCGCCCTGAATAATATAGGAGGGCCTTGAGTAGGTGTATGAAGAAATCCTCCAATAAGGGAACAATTCACATTTTTGGACCAGCTAAAGAGGCGGGGCGTTCTAATACCCAGACCTCATTGTTACTCAACAATTGAGTCCGTCTACTAAATTACAGGCTCCTCCCATCTATTGTTTACCATGTATGATACCCCTGAGCTAAACAGTGTTATTGGATCTAGTCCCTACTATTGCTGACACACGGAGTTCTACAAGGTGCGCAAATGGCCCTCAACTCATCAATGTCTCCTACGTTACACGATCCGCGAAGGGACCACCTGTTTCTTTTTAAACAAACATCGGAGGGGAATTAAAAATATGCAAGGCAAGGGACTTCTTCGTGTAACTTAAGCTAGGGGTTAACAGGCCTGAGGCCTACACTGTTTCTAGGACACACACTACGCACCTCTCGATGGTAATGTTCGGTTAGCCAAGTTTTATAAAATATGTGCCAGCGGAGGCCGATCATAACAGGTACGATACCTATGCGTGCTGGGACGTCAATGCTGGGTACGATACCTATGCGTGTTAGGACGTCAATGCTGGGTACGATCCCTATGCGTGCTGGGACGTCAATGCTGGGCACGATATCGATGCGTGCTGGGACGTCAATGCTCTGTACGATACCGATGAGTGCTGGGACGTCAATGCTGGGTACGATACCGAAACCTAGCGAGCTGGAAACTAAGTAACTAACAACCTAGCGATGATAAAAACTAAACGGCAATCTATATAGCATATTTCAAAATGTGAATAATCTTTGTGCTATTTTTGGATTTTTGTAGAACTCCAGGAAGGCCCATTACTCTGATTGTTTCCTGAATCTATTTTCCAAACTTGTCCTCACTTCACAAAAATAAATGATTTATTCATTGATAGAGATCTCGGCATTGGTAATGAAGGTCGTGGGATCTCGGCTTTTGGCAATGCAGGTCATGGGATCTCGGCATTTGGCAATGAAGGTCATGGGATCTCGGCATTTGGCAATGCAGGTCATGGGATCTCGGCATTTGGCAATGAAGGTCATGGGATCTCGGCATTTGGTAATGAAGGTCGTGGGATCTCGGCATTTGGCAATGAAGGTCATGGGGTCTCGGCATTTGGCAATGAAGGTCGTGGGATCTTGGCGTTTGGTAATGAAGGTCGTGGGATCTCGGCATTTGGCAATGAAGGTCATGGGATCTCGGCATTTGGCAATGAAGGTCGTGGGATCTCGGCTTTTGAAAAGCAGGTCATGGGATCTCGGCATTTGGCAATGAAGGTCTTGGGATCTCGGTATTTGGCAATGAAGGTCATGGGATCTCGGCATTTGGCAATGAAGGTCGTGGGATCTCGGCATTTGGCAATGAAGGTCATGGGATTTCGGCTTTTGGCAATGCAGGACATGGGATTGTTAAATGAAGAGACAAAAGCAACAGTTGAACTTTCATTCGTTACAAACGAAGGAAACAAAATTGCAGAAACAGAACTGTAGATCAAAATATACGACACGGTTGTGGAATGTTTAGTGGCTGTGATATTGTGTGCTCCAAATGTACTTTAACTTGCAGGTGAGTGAATTATTTATGTTGTGTTATTTCCTCAAATAGAAGTCTTCAATCGAATCTAAAGTACACTGGGATTGTATGATTACATACTCTTTGAGAATTCAATGCCGTGCCTGCTTGAATATAAACACACAAAACTGTGACTTCCCATTGACCATATATCTAACTCGAGAGTGAGGTATATTTTCTATATGAACTCTTGAATAACTTGAACACTGTGCGGTATTTACAAATGTTTTTCTTGACGGGTAAGATCATGCTCTCCAAAGAAAGCCCTCACCAGCATGCCTGTAGCACTATATTGCCTTAAGGAACGTAAAACCGCATTTAAATAGAGTTTACTTGGCGTGTCAAATCATGCATCGCGAAATAACAGGATGTAGCATTATATGTGTTCTTAGAGAACCAAAAACCTGGAGCGAAGTGAGTTTGTTTGGCGTGTAAGATGTTGCACTTCAAAGGAGGCAATATACGAACCCGCTCATGTTTTTTCGTAGCCCCTATTGAACCAACGCCTAGAGTGTCAACGGAAATATTTTGATTTTCTTTCCAAGTTATTTTTTTGACGTTTGGGATAAGTTTCGAGTTGAATAAAATTGAACCCAGGAGGAGTCTCCCGAGGGAAGCAACAAATAAAAACTTTGGTGAGTAGACTTTCCCTTACGGGCGTGGTGTATATTGTTTTAGGTATGCAGATGTCTTTTAAGGTGGCCCTTCTCCTGTCCAACGTGGTCCCAGAGCCCCTCTCATGTCCAACGTGGTCCCAAATCCCCTCTCATGTTCAACGTGGCCGAAGAGCCCCTCTCATGTTCAATGTGGTCCCAGAGCCCTTCTCATGTCCAACGTGGTCCCAAATCCCCTCTCATGTTCAACGTGGCCGCAGAGCCCTTCTCATGTTCAACGTCCCAAAGCCCCTCTCATGTCCAACGTGGCCCCAGAGCCCCTCTCATGTTCAACGTGGTCCCGAATCCCCTCTCATGTTCAACGTGGCCGCAGAGCCCTTCTCATGATCAACGTGGTCCCAAAGCCCCTCTCATGTCCAACGTGGTCCCAGAGCCCCTCTCATGTCCAGCGTGGTCCCAAATCACCTCTCATGTTCAACGTGGCCGCAGAGCCCTTCTCATGTTCAACGTGGTCCCAGAGCCCCTCTCATGTCCAACGTGGTCCCAGAGCCCCTTTCCTGTCCAACGTGGTCCCAGAGCACCTCTCCTGTTCAACGTGGTCCCAGAGCCCCCCTCATGTTCAACGTGGTCCCAAATCCCCTCTCATGTTCAACGTGGCCGCAGAGCCCTTCTTATGTTCAACGTGGTCCCAGAGCCCCTCTCATGTCCAACGTGATCCCAGAGCCCTTCTCATGTCCATCGTGGTTCCAGAGCCCCTCTCATGTCTATCGTGGTCCCAGAGTCCCTCTCATGTCCATCGTGGTCCCAGAGCCCCTCTCATGTCTATCGTGGTCCCAAAGCCCCTCTCATGTCTATCGTGGTCCCAGCGCCACTCTCATGTCTATCGTGGTCCCAGAGCCCCTCTCATGTCTATCGTGGTCCCAGAGCCCCTCTTATGTCCATCGTGGTCTCAGAGCCCCTCTCATGTCCATCGTGGTCCCAGAGCCCCTCTCATGTCCATCGTGGTCCCAGAGCCCCTCTCATGTCCATCGTGGTAGAGCTCTTCTCATGTCCATCGTGGTCCCAGAGCTCCTCTCATGTCCATCGTGGTCCCAGAGCCCCTCTCATGTCCATCGTGGTCCTAGAGTCCCTCTCTCTAACATCTTGTTGACTGCGATCAGAAATTGTTTGATCTTTAATATCCCTCTACCGACAAAGTCCACCGCTATGCCAATATTACTGTCCCAATATGCCGCTTCCCAAAACCCAGTCCATCGTCCCTCTCTCCAATATCTAGGCCATCACCGTCTCAAGGTCCCTCGCCCTAATCTAAAGTTTACAACTGCCCCAATATCGCTCTTCCTAATGTCCTGTTCACCACAGTCCCAATATTCCTCTGTATCTATACAGTTAATGAATGTTTTAATATCCTTGTCCCAATATTCAGTTCACTTCAGTTTGAATATCCTTCACCCTAATATCCAGCCACGACTGTCCCAAAATAACTCATCGATATCTACCCAGTCTTCCACTGTCTCAATATCATTCAGCCCAATATCCCGTCCACCACTTTTTCCATATCCGTATCCCCAACATCAAGTCCAGCTCTGTACGAATATCCTTCTCGTATTTGTCCAGTCCACCACGATTTCGATATCCCTCGCCCCACAAGCACGATCGGTTGGGTCCCCGAGCTAGCGCTTTGGAAAATATCGCAGCTTGGGTTACCGCTTTTGGAATATTTGCGGTGTTTTGTTGAGCAACACAAAATAGGAGTATTCGTATTTCCACGGAGGTCGCCGCAGCTGGGAACGGGGATAAGCTGGGCGACAGGAGCTACCGGGATGGGAACGGGATTAGTTTGGGCGATGCCAGCATCCATGCTGGGAACGAAGCTAAGCTGGGCGACAGCAGATGCCTGGCAGGGAACGGGACTCAGTTGGTTGACAGCAGCTGTCGGGTTCTGTACAGGGCTAAGCTGGGTGACAGCAGCTGCGAGATTGGAAGGAGGTCAAGCTGGGCAGCAGCAGCTATCTACCTGGAACGGGGCTAGGCTGGGTCACAGCAACTGCTACCCAGGAACGGGGATATGCTGGGTGGTCTCTGCTACAGGGCTAGGATCAAGGCTAAGTTGGGCGACAGAAGTGGCCGGATGGGAACGGGGCTAAGCAAGGTAAAACCAGCTGACGGGCTGGGAACGGGCTAATCTGAGTAACGGCAGCTGGCGGGCTGAGAGCGGGGCAAAGCTGGGCGACAACAGTGGCCGGGCTGGGAAATGGAACGAGCGTATTCATTTCGACAGTATGTTCCGAGTGTACTTCAGTAGGCGGTAGATTCCGGGTCGGAAATGAGAACAAGCATTTTCCGGTGTTGCTCTCCGACTGGGAATTAGAATAAAATCGTGCTACAACATGAACGAGGGCCTCTCTTACATGGAAGAGGAAATGAGAACGGGCATTGGGCGACGACATCTTTCAGACTGAAATGGCGTCTGGACCTATTCCAGGCCTTCATGATCGCGGAAATGAATGATATAAATTTGAATATAGGGGTAGCTGGCGGGTTGGGTAGAAAATGACGCCGCGTGTGTATCATTGGTCCTCATCCGACGGTGGGACGGAGCACTCGTCTGTCGTTTAACAAGAATTTATCAAAGGGGGGAGATCGATTTCTCATTATTAATTGAAAATACTCATGATTTCTGTTCCACAGCCAGGCACTTTGAGCGCCGTCATGCACATGATCAGACCTCAATGAAAGGGAGGGATGAAGGACTTTTGTATTTGAGACCGTCTGACCGACTGTGCGACGGAGGGACGAGGCCTCTGCTAGGTTTCTGCTAGGACGACGGAGGTAAGAGGCCTCTGCTAGGACGACGGAGGGAAGAGGTTTGCTAGGACGACGGAGGTAAGCGGCATCTGCTAGGACGACGGAGGTAAGATGCTTCTGCTAGGACGACGGAGGTAAGAGGCCTCTGCTAGGACGACGGAGGTGAGCGGCCTCTGCCAGGACGACGGAGGTAAGAGGCCTCTGCTAGGGCCACGGAGGTAAGAGGCCTCTGCTAGGACGACGGAGGTAAGAGGCCTCTGCTAGGACGACGGGGGAAGAGGCCTCTGCTAGGATGACGGTGGTAAGATGCTTCTGTTAGGTTCAAACCCTCAAAACTGGTTGAATCCTCAGCTAAGGGAAGTCTCCAGTCCCTGTTCCTACGTTGGGGATCCTACTAGCTTGCCATTGAAACGAAACCAGGTTAGTATTGACTGGTTTACTTACTTGATTAGAGTGACTCGCAGTATTGTAGATCACTGTGCAGCTGCCAATTGACTCTCGGCTGGGATGTTACTCCCTTCTCGAGCAGGAATAACTTCATTTGACTCTCGGCTGGGATGTTACTCCCTTCCTGAGCATGAATAACTTCATTTGACTCTCGGCTGTGATGTTACTCCTTCTCGAACAAGAATAACTTCTTTTGACTCTCGGTGGATGTTACTCCCTTCTCTAGCATGAATAACTCTATTTGACTCTCGGCTGGGATGTTACTCCCTCCTCTAGCATGAATAACTTCATTTGACTCTCGGCTGCGATGTTACTCCATCTCAAACAAGAATAACTTCCTTTGACTCTCGGGGGATGTTACTCCCTTCTCTAGCATGAATAACTTTATTTGACTCTCGGCTGGGATGTTACTCCCTTCTCGAACATGAATAACTTCATTTGACTCTCGGCTGGGCCTATGTGGATGTTCGTCAGGATTGTTTATCCACCTGAAGCTCTGTGTCTATGTCTGTATGTATGTTCTTCGACGGATGTGAAGTTACCAAACTTCACTGTGGAAACATTTAGAGCACCTGGTATACGCGTCATTTCTGGAGTACGTGTCATTTTATCCTAGAATTAGTTACTGAAGCTTACATACTGCCATCAAACTCCATATAGTGCACCTTCTTCAGAACACCCGTCCTCAGCAGCATGGCAACGAAGTACCGGTTACTTCTCCCTCAACTTTGCGTGAGCAGAAAAATAATCAGAGCGGCCTGGTGCGCTTGTGGGATACTCTGGACAGCTGTAAGAAAATGTGCACTTTTGCTCTGGACCGAAACCGCAGTTATTACAATTCTTGCAGTGGCTGTGGCGCCCTGTGTGGTGTTGCGGCCACTAGTTATAGTTACAGTGGGCCATGCATAGCACAGCAGCCACTTCTATAGTTATGGTGCCCTGTGTGGGGCTGCGGCCACTAGTTGTAGTTACAGTACGCCATGCATAGCACAGCGGCCACTTCTATAGTTATGGCGCCCTGTGTGGTGTTGCGGCCACTAGTTGTAGTTACAGTGCGCCATGCATAGCACAGCGGCCTCTGCTATAGTTATGGCGCCCTGTGTGGTGTTGCGGCCACTAGTTGTAAATACAGTGCGCCATGCATAGCACAGCAGCCACTTCTATAGTTATAGCGCCCTGGGTGGCGTAGTGGCCACTAGTTGTAGTTACAGTGCGCCATGCATAGCACAGCAGCCACTTCTATAGTTATAGCGCCCTGTGTGGTGTTGCGGCCACTAGTTGTAGTTACAGTGCGCCATGCATAGCACAACAGCCACTTCTATAGTTATGGCGCCCTGGGTGGCGTAGTGGCCACTTCTAGCAGTTACTGTGACGTCCTTTGTGACGCAGCGGCCAATTTTAGAGGTTATTCTGGAGCCTAGTGTGGCGTATCAGCCACCACTTGCAGTTATTGTGGCTCCTTGCTTGGTGTAGCAGCCACCTCTTGCAGTTATTGTGGCTCCCTGTTTGATGTGGCAGCCACCTCATGCAGTTATTGTGGCTCCCTGTTTGGTGTGGCAGCCACCTCATGCAGTTATTGTTGCTCCCTGTTTGGTGGAGCAGCCACCTCATGCAGTTACTGTGGCTCCATGTTTGGTGCAGCAGCCACATCATGCAGTTATTGTGGCTCCCTGTTTGGTGAAGCAGCCACCTCATGCAGTTATTGTGGCTCCCTGTATGGTGTAGCAGCCACCTCATGCAGTTATTGTGGCGCCCTGCGTTGCGGGGCGGCCATAACTCACAATTGCTGAGGCGCCCGGTGAGGAGCAGCGGCTCCTTATAGCAGTTACTGTGGCGCTCTGTACGACGTAACGGTAATTTTTAACGGTTACTGTGGCGCCCTGTGTAGCGTAGCAATCACTTTAGCATGTTACTGTGGCATACTGTGTGGCGCAGCGGCCATTTTTTGCTTGTTAATGTGCACCGTGTGCCGCTTTCGGTCGTTTCTGTGTGGTAAAGGGCACCGTGTGAGTGTTTACGGTCATTTCTTTACGGTAATGCCCCGTGTGGCGTAGCGGTCACTCCTAGCAATTCCTGCAAATACTAAATTGTGCTATGAATTGAAGTAATACAAATGTGCCACATTGTGTAATGGTGTTTGAAGTGATTTTAACGTGCCACATTGTGTAATGGTGTTTGAAGTGATTCTAATGTGCCACATTGTATAATGGTGTTTAAGATGATTCTAATGTGCCATAGTTTGTAATGGTGTTTGAAGGGATTCTAATGCGCCATAATAGGTAATGGTGTCTCAGGTTACTATAGTAGTCACTAATAGTTGTATTGCTGTCAGGGCATGCAACTTTGCGCCATCAATATTAATAAGCTTTACTCTGTTATAAATCTCGTTAAAGCTCATAGCGGTGCCTCATCAGTGCCCCACCAATCCAACATTTCATTATTGCCCTGCCCCCATGAGTGCCCTATCAGTCCCAACCCTTCCCTGCCCTCAGTAGAGCCCTATCCGTGTCCGGTTTCCCCAGGGCCCCTTCCCATGCTTTCTCCCATCAGAGTCTTGTCTCCACGAACACCCAGCCTCCATCAGTTCCCGGTCCGTACCCTCTCTCCAACATTACGCCCTCAGTGCCGCATCAGTGCCCCATCCTTTCGTGCCGTGTCCCCGTCATAGTCCCAATAACCTCATGCTCAATCATTGACCCATCCCGTGTTCTGACATATTAGTGCCCCATCCCGTGCCGTGCCTCCATCAGTGCCTCATCAGTGCCCTGTCCCATCAGAACCCCCTCAGACCTTTTCTGATTCACACACCGCCCGGAACTGCTTATTGAATGCGTTGGAGTGGCAGTTGCTGCAGTTTATGCTGTTGGTTGTTACCTTTATTTTGGTGGGTGCTGCGGTTCGCTTTGCCAGTTAGTGTTAGTGTTATTGCTGCGGTGTGCTCTGCCCATTATTGTTAGTGTTCTGTCCTAACATAACAAAGGCTTGCTCTGGTCTGAGCAGGGTTCTTGTTAGCAAGGGCGGCTTTGGGAAGGAATAGCAATCTGTGATGTTAACAGAGATCAACAACAAACGAAATGTTTAAATTTTTGAATTTGTGATTTGCCGCCACCTACGAATGCCCTTTCAAATGTAACTTGCAAATAAGTAGAAACGTGGAAATCAATGAATTCAATAAATGAGTTCTGTCATAACCATATGTCAGTGTCATGTCTACATGTGTAACAAAGAAGGTTCCGGTATGTGTCGGTCGCTACTTATAAGTTTTTCTTAGATTAGGCACGCGCAGACAAGGCGGCACTTTCCGTTAATATGATTCGATTATGTAATTTGTAACAGAAGAAACGACCAGTAGCAAACAACCTAATCTTAATTGAACGGACGGGAGTGACGTAATATTGATCGTAGACGTGTGCGTATGTGATGTGTGATGTTAAATGGTATGAGTCAGAAAAAGATAGAAGTCTAGTCATTGTTAACTAGACCTCGATCTTGCAAGGTCAATAGAACGTACTTGACCCCGTACACTCTTCGAGATTTCCGACTTATAACTCCTTTGTATTTATAGTGTGTAAATATAAACCACTTAAAGACAACGCGTTTGTTGATGGAAATCATCTGCTAACAAAATCGTAAAAAATGACAAGCTCCCGAAACATAAACTGAAAAATACTGTTCATAAAGCAAAGCTCATTAAGATTCAGGAGTCGTAGGTAAGTAAATTTACCACCTTTTCGTTCTCTTTCAGTGGCCGGAATGTGTGGAAATTGTGTCACTTTAGTACAGTTTAGAGTACAAGGATAATTTTAATCTGTTCAGTTTCACAAACAAAAATATTCGGAAGTAAAATATCCACGGTTTTACGGGAGAATTTTGAAAGGCTTGATTATTTAGCGCTGAACTTGTCATTTAAAAGGTTTGTTTATTAAAAGGCTTGTTTATTGAAAGGTTTGTCTATTAAAAGGCTTGTTTAATAGCAACATTATTATTAAAATGACTGTTTATTTAAAGGTTTGTTTGTTAAAAGGCTTGTTTATTGAAAGGTTTGTTTATCAAAAGGCTTGTTTAATAGAAACATGTTAATTAAAATGACTGTTTATTTAAAGGTTTGTTTGTTAAAAGGCTTGTTTATCACAATGCTTGTTTATGAAAATGCTTGTTCAACAAAAGGCTTGATAATTAAATGGTTTGTTTTTCAAAAGATTTATTCATTAAATAGCTTGTTATAAAAGGCTTGTTAATTTAAATGTTTGTTCATTCAAAAGCTTGTTTATTGAGCTCTGAACTGGACATTTAAAAAGCTTGTTTATTAAAAGGCTTGTTTATTGGACACTGAACTTGACATTTCTCAGCCTGAAAACAAGCAGGAGAAATAGGATGTTTGATTTAATCTTGATGCAGCTGCATCATACGGAGGTGAAGAAGGAAAAACAGAATGTGCTGCTGCAGTAGCAGTAGCAACGACTTTAACAGGAGAGGCCATAGCAGCAGTATTGTAGCAGCAAAATGTGCCACAGCTATAGCCGCATTAAACTTCAAACAGCAGCAACAGAGCCAGCTGTAGCTGAAATGTAGCATCACGCAATAATAACGCAGTAGCAGCAACAGAAGTAAGGAAAGCAGGAACAATGCATATCGTTGATTACTATTACTACCTCGAGGCCTAACCTGATTCATGCCTACCTCCGCTCTCCCTCTGCTTACAGTGACCCCCGCCCCCCATCCTGTCGTGCCTGAGCTGTCTCAATTTTTGCTTCGTTAAAGCCGAGTTTTGTCGCTCGGCGACTTTTTTCACGCTCCATTACTGCTTAATGAGCTCTTCACGGCAGTCATAGCAGAATGTGCTATGGTAATATATTTGCAAGTGTTACAACATCGTCACGGCTATTGGACAGGCTTAAAAAGACCGTTGTAGGGACGTCGCATGCGTTGCGTCGTAGCACTACTGAATGAGTGTGAGATAAGACTTCCAGTTGTGGTGTTAATCCTGCTGTTACAGCAGTGACTTCAACGATATTTCTTATTGAGGTGGTGAACCAAGCACGGGACGGCATGCATCACATGAAGCTGCAGCTGTGAATACTCATGTAGAATGAAAGCTTTGCTAATGTCATTGATCGATGTCTTGAGCAAATTCGAACCATGTCAGAGCAGCTGTCTCACAGATGTACATACTG
Source organism: Gammarus roeselii (assembly GCA_016164225.1). Lineage (NCBI taxonomy): Eukaryota > Metazoa > Arthropoda > Malacostraca > Amphipoda > Gammaridae > Gammarus > Gammarus roeselii. The sequence continues at coordinate 467 of SDVV010016834.1, read as the reverse complement.
TTCTGCCCGTCAGCGCTGCTCTCAGAGCAGAGCAGCTGTCTGAGTGATATACATACTCATCTGCTCGTCAACGCTGCTGTCAGAGCAGAGCAGCTGTCTGAGTGATATACGTACTGTTCTGCCCGTCAACGCTGCTGTCAGAGCAGAGCAGCTGTCTGAGTGATATACATACTGTTCGGCCCGTCAACGCTGCTCTGAGAGCAGAGCAGCTGTCTGAGTGATATACATACTCTTCTGCCCGTCAACGCTGCTCTCAGAGCAGAGCAGCTGTCTGAGTGATATACACACTCTTCTGCCCGTCAACGCTGCTGTCAGAGCAGAGCAGCTGTCTGAGTGATATACATACTGTTCTGCCCGTCAACTCTGCTGTCAGAGCAGAGCAGCTGTCTGAGTGATATACATACTGTTCTGCCCGTCAACGCTGCTCTCAGAGCAGAGCAGCTGTCTGAGTGATATACATACTCTTC
>SDVV010016832.1:0-14135 GCA_016164225.1 Gammarus roeselii | reverse complement strand
ATTTTTTTCTAGCTCCATAATGGACTGTTCTCTAGCAAGCTCCGATGATTGCCTGCGTATAGCTTTAATCGAGATTGGTACAGCTTTTGAGCGTGTTCAAGAGGCTAGGGCTCATCCATCTAATCCTCATTTAACAAGTAAGTATATGATTGAATAATTCACTTTAACGATAATAGATTCTCAATATAAGAAAAAATATAATATTGTTGGAAATTGATAGGTATTTTATCGTAACAATAAAGTATGTTAAGAGAAAGGAATATATACAGGGGATTCTAATTCGTGTTATTTCTTCGCCAGTTGCAGCCGGGGACTCCTACCTGCCTAACATAAGCAATCTCTCCGGTCTTCTAGCAATGTGGGAGGGTCCAGTGGGGGATCACATCTCTACTGAGGACATTTCGACTCGGGAGGGGTCGAGTCAACATGAGGGTAAATATCGTCTAATTGAATATATTTTTAATAAGGTAAACATGGGATCTTGTTATCCAATATATATTCGTTACTGCTGGCGTTAATTATTTCCAGGTTTTTTTATTCATACGATAACATTATGGTGTTATTTATGCATACAATAACCTTAATATTCTTCGCCAGTTCATGACGGAGAGGATCCTGTAACGAGTGGGGAAGGTGATGGCCCCGATGATAGCATCCCCATATCCTTCAGGACACCTCCACGAGCGTGGTGGATACTGAGCATCGAGTTACATCATCTATACAAGTCGGTAAGTATTATAGCAGCTTTTAACGTGTTAAATAGATGTATATAACAGGACATCAATGTAGTAATATCTACACATTTGAGCAAAAAAAAAATTTCTTCTATTCAATTATAAGAGGTCTTCAATGTGAACGATTGTGTATGTGTTTTTTGATAATTAATTCGTAAATATATTTTCGGCATGATATTAGTATTCAATGTAATGGTTTCTAATTCACCCCTTTTTGTCCAACAGATTGTCCTCGGGTAAGCGAGGAGGAGAACTGTGTCATCGTGTACGATGCTCGACTAGAGCAGACCACTGGCTCAAGCGGGATATCTGGGCTACCTTGTCGAGCCGTGAAGCGCCCGCGATCCGACACCGTCGCAAGCACGGTCGCTACACCTAACGCCGCCACCGCTGATACCACCCCCGTTCTTCTTTCTCTCCGAGCAGGCACGCCTCCACAGGGTGACCGCAAGTAGGGAAGCAGCTGCGACGCTCTTACTTCCGATGGGGAATTTACTGCACTGCTGCCTAAGAAGAGAAGGTGTGAATCGAATACCCCTATAGCCTCAAAAAACGACGCGTCCCTGTTTCAAGAACGTAGTTTCTTAGTTTTTATAATAAAGATAGGATTTCAGGAGGCTGTGTGGAGTCAAGCTATTGATGACTCTGAAAACGCGTGGTCCATGCGAGGGCAGATTTTTTTTAGTCACAGATTCCTCTACATGCGACGCCAGCCCAATTTTTATCAGCTTGCCATGATCAATCATGGGGGCCGTTTGGCCCAGAGGGGTATCTAGCAAAATATGTACATTTTCGTGAACCCTTGAAACTAGTGGGATCCATTAACGACCCCGATAACTTGGCACTACGTAACTCGCTTGTAAACGCCTGAGTTAATTATTTAGAACAAGATCAAGATAGCGTCATATTTTTAAGTGAATATCCCCCTTAGATAACTCGATTGACGATAACGACCTTATGCTTAATGAAGGCGGTGAGGACATTTCAATCGATATTGTCGCAGCTACAATGCTGTCTGAACTTGAAGATAGTTTCATTTCCCGAAATAGGGCTCACACACGCAAAGACAGCAATTCTACACTCAACATTCATCAATCCGGTGATATTTTGGTAAGCGGAATAATTCAACATGGTGATTTTGCACAGCTTAGGATGCTCGATTTGAGTGCCATTGAACCCATTTCTGGAGACTTCCCTTATGCTTATTATGTAGAGATTGTAGACGATGTCATCTACCCGGTTATATCATCAACTCCAATTGATTTGTCTTTAGTCAACGCGAGGTGGATCATATTATGAACAATAGCTGCATAATGAATGATATCTTGAACAGCGTCTTTGAGCATCCTGCAACAATAATAGGGGATGGATTGGACGTGTCTGACGTATTCCGTGACGAGAATAATAATCAAGATCCTACGATGGATCCGACGTTAGTTTTTTTCGAAGACCAGATAGGCTTACCGATTAGAGCATCCACCCAAACCCTTTCTCGTTGTAACGCTGATATTTTCTAAACAATAACCTAACCTATGTTTATATGACTGGTTAATGCCGAGCTGGCTAATTGATTGTAGTGATTGTTATTTTTACTTTGTGATAATTTTCGAAACAAATTTTAAACATTTATTCGTCAGTAATCGATTGATGGTGATTCGACCCTCGCTTATTTTTTATTTTTTTGGGTGAAATTATTATTTAAACAATAAAAAAACTTTTAAAATACGTTATTTTATCCTCCGTTTACAGTCTAGGCAATGCCGGGTCAATACGTTATACCAATACCCGCAATCGGTACATCAGTATCAGGAACTGTGGTATCCGCACCACTTCCCAATGAATCCTCAGCAATGTCAGTTTCATGTGTGTCAGAGGCCGCCTTAGATTGGACATCACCCACAACCAAGAGGAACGCTCATCACCCACAACCATATTGGAACACTCATCAACCCCAACAATCTTGGAACGCTCATCACCCACAACCGTATTGGAACACTCATCACCCCCGACCATAATGGAACGCTCATCACCCCCAACAATCTTGGAACGGTCATCACCACCAACAATCTTGGAACGGTCATCACCCCCGACAAACTTGGATCGGTCATCACCCCCGACAATCTTGGATCGGTCATCACCCACAACAATCTTGGAACGCTTATCACCCCATCAATCTTCGAACGGTCATCATCCGCAACAATCTAGTATCTATGGAAATAACCAGCAACAGACAACGACTACAGAAACTCACTTGTACCAAGTCGGGCATGATGCATTGCAAAGGTCAGCAATTCTCAGCCATGCATGCAACAATGGTACCCCTTGTTGTATGTTATTATGACTGTGAATCGGTGCTCGAGCCCAGCCAAGAGGGACAACATGTAGTCAATGTACACAAATTGTGCATGTACAGTTACACTCTTGTGAATGAAGACGGGAAAATTGTAGGACACAAAGTAGTCGACTCGACTACAGTTCCCCTTGAGGAGATGAAGACACATCTTGTCAAGAATATGTTGATGGATTATAATGAATATTTGCCAACATTACCATTGTACCCCGAACCCGTTCACACCAAACAAGATGTAAATTAATTTTGCGAAAGCAAAACATGTGAATGCTGCTGGGACGCTTTTAAAAAACATGGTAAAATATGTGTACGCCATCATAATCATTACGTCGAGGGGGTCTTCGGACCCAATAAAGAAGTAATAACAGGAAACTACATTGCCAGTCTGGGCCTTAATTGCAGCTTCAGAATACCGGAGAAACTCAGGTTCATGCCAGGTATTGCTCACAATGCATTGGCCTACAATATGAGGTACATATTGAGGGGATTGGATGGCAAAAATTTCTCAATAAATAAATGTGTTACCAAACAATCAGATAAAATGTTCAGCATCTCTGTCTCCTTGAACGATGCCATGAGCAAGTACGGTGTCAAGTTCATCGACTCGTTCTTATTCCTCAACTCAAGTTTAGACAGTCTTGCTAAAAATCTTAAGGATAGTGGCCATGGCATGCCGCTCCTCAAATCCCATCTCACAAGTCTTGGTTACAGTGACAAAGTTCCAGACCTCGCCACTCGAAAAGGACATTTCTGCTACGAAGCCATCACATCGGATTCTGTGCTGGACCAAACTGACATCCCATCGCAACAAGCCTTCTACAGTCAACTTCGAGGCAAAGGAATATCGGACTCTGATTATACTGAAGTGATCGAAGAGTGGCATGCAACAAACTGTAAGACTCTACGTGACTACATGATCATATACATGCTCATCGACACGCTGGTGCTGGCCGAAGTCTTCCAAAAGTTTAAGGAGACCATGACACGCGACTATACCCTGGACGCAATCCATTTTGTGAGCATCCCTGGCTTCGCAATGCAAGCCGCCCTCTACTGAGGAAAGATGAAACTGGCGCTGGCTAAAGATATCGATCTCCTGCACTTGATTGTCAAAAATACACGAGGCGGATTCATGACGTTGACGAAAGGTCTAACCAAGATGAACAAATCCCGATGTAAAGACTAAGACCCTACATTACCTGTGTCTTCAGCAGCAATGTGGGACTTTGACAGTTCTTATGGCGGATGCTTGAACGAGACCCTCATCATTGGTGAAATCCTTGAGCTTACACCGGAAAAAAATCAAGCATTCGAGCAGATCGTAAGCTGGTTGCTAGCCATCTACCTCAAACTGACTACCTCGTGGCCCTGGAACTTATTCAAGTACTCCTCAGGCAAAGACTGGAATTCACAAATGTTCATCGAATTTTTCGTATCAAGCACGTGCCTATCATCAAATCGTTTATCATGAAAATATCCAGAAACGTCAGGAGTCTACGAACTACTTCGAAAAGTTCCTGTACAAACTACTCTCAAATAGTATCTACGGGAAGCTATTGTTCAACCCGCTCAACAGAAGTCTAAAGGCAAAGGTCGTGTGCACCCCCAACGAGTTCCGAAAATACACTGCTAACCCACTCCTGAAAAATTGCGACGCCATCGGCCTGGAAACCGTCATCGTGATCCTCGAACAAAAAAATATCCGAATGGCTCATCCACAGCAATTTGGAATGTACGTGCTTAAAAAAGCTAAAGCAAAAATCTACAGCTTCTTTTATGAAACACTGAAACTGCGCTACGGTGAAAACGTCTCGCTCATCTACTCGGACACTGACTCGTTGCTGATCCAGTTCAAAGGCGGGGCCGACATTGAGGAGGAAATGCGGCAAGCTCTCCTGGCTGAATACATGAACTTCTCCAACTACCCCAAAAATCATCCCTTGTTCGATTAATCCAAGAAAGAACAGTTGGGGCTACTGAAAAGCGAAACAGCTGTTGACTACCCGAGTGAAATCATCTGTTTACAACCCAATCGCTACAGCACGTTGCTAGAGTCTGACGGCATAATATCAGCTGCTAAAGGTGTCAATTACCAGACACAAGCCAAAATAAAACATGAATAATACAGAGACATACATAACCAGAAAGCCTACACACACTTCGAGACCATACACAACATCCGTGCGCAAGCATGCTAGCTTCAAACTGTACGCATTATTGAAAACTTTCTCAGTAAATTTGAAAACAAACGTTACTTCATTGACGCGTGTGCAATTCTTGCCTATGGCCATCCGGACATCCTAAAAAAATCAAATGAAAATGAACCTACCATCACTAAAAAGAGGAAGCGATGTGTCTTGGGTGAGGATACTGATATAAACATGGATTCAACATGGAAGAGACGCAAGACAGGTGAGACCGTCTTTAGCGTATATACTCGAGTGAATGACGAAAGTACGTCCACATCAGCAGGTTTCATCCTGTAAATGTTCCTAGTGTGTACATATTCCTATGTAACCATGTAATAAAAATATTTAGATTTTTATCTCAATCTTACTTCATTGTCCACCTAAATATGTATTAAAAAAAACTCAAATAGAACTGCAACCGACTCTAAAATATTAAAAACGATGTAAATATTCTATGTAAGCCCATGTATCTATATCATGATTAAATAGATCTTCTTTGATTGTCCACTGAATAAATGCATCTAAAAATACGTGAACGTATCTGCAAATAATTGTTTCTTACCGATCTGATCGAATCTTTGAAATTAGGCATACAACTTGAAAAAATTATCCTGTGTATCCATGTATCTATGCCATGAATAAATATGTATAAATAAATCTTGTTTCATTGTCTACAGAAAAAGAATGCATCTGAAAATACGTGAACGTATCTGCAGCTAATTGTTTCTTAACGATGAACCCTGATAAAACTCTGAAAATATATACATACAATAGGTTTTCATAAAAAAATAAAAATAAAATTGCTATAAAATACCACGTATAAACTAGGGTCATCACTTATAAAGAGAAAGATGTCATAATCTACGTATTACAACGGTCGAGCAACGATATCCTACGGTAACAACATCGAATACCCTATATAAATCAGGTTTGAGCAGTAAAAGTTTCTATTCAAAGAGTCATACATAACAAAATGTGCGAGAAATAAAAACCATTGAAATAACAGCGGGGCCCTGTGAAACTATATAATACGATATGAAAGCTTTTATTCAAATATATCCTACACGAACAAAACATATTAATATGTACCGTCATTTCTGGAGAACAAACCAATAAAATAAAATAAAAGCATACATACCGCCTACAATACGTATAAACAAACTGTCAGAAACTCGTAACGAGAGGAGTACACATCGAGATAAAATCGCTTAATAACACTGATATATTATGCCCTATCTTATTCCTTCAGTAGGCCGTTTGAACACCCTATATTTTGGGCGTTTTCGTCGTCCCTATGCGCCTGACTTCCTCCCCACCGCTAATTAAGCCCTATCTTATTCCTTCACTCGCGTTTGGATTCCCTTTACACTACTTTCCATTATTCGGGCAGTTCACCGTAATCTCCTCCTTTCCTCTCTTCGCAATGTGCATTTACAGTGAGTACCGACTGATTGTGCAATCTCTGGCAATGAGGCTGAAGAAGTTGTTGCCAAAACAGCAGCAACATCATCCCTTCCTGTTCATGATCTTCCGCCCTCCCTATCTGAACTCCAATCTACATTATTTTTTTCCATCTGGACTTACTGGCACGTCAGGTGGACTGCTGTTAGAGGCCAGCACCCTCTGGGTTCATTCAAACCTGTGGGGCACCCTGGGCCTGGCAGGGGATGCAGTTACGATTTCTTTTTAAAATCTCTTTGCATGTTTCTGACTTGGTACTGTATCCTCAAATAAACCCCTCCACACAATCCATCAGACTGACTCGTCATGCTGCCCTCATTGTCCATCAGATGAAACTCTCCATCATTTCTGTTTTGTTTACCCTCCATACCTTGCTTACCGTTGCCATCTCCTAAACAGCCTGCGTTCCCGAGGTTATTTATTGCCAACTTTCCCCCTTCTACTCAGTGGCCCACCTGGTGATCGATCCTGCTGCTGTTATGCTCATCTTTTGGCTTGTGGAAGCGTACATCAATTCCACACACCGGTTTGATCAGTCGTGAGGTCTTACTCACTTCCTTCCACTAAACTGGTCCAGGAGCAAATTGACCTTGGTCTGCACGACATGACATGAGACAAATTCATCCATTCATAGAGAGCGACATTGACAGCGAAATGGACATATCAGTTGATACGAATCCCAAACGCTGACATTGATCACGTACAAAAATCCACAGTCTAATTATTTGTCGTCATTGCAAATTCTTTCTTTGTCACATTGTCTTTGAGATATTTAAAGTAAGACATCCGTTATGCATGGCTTCAAATGAAACCACCCTCCTTCCACGTCAAAGAGAGCCTCATCAAGCCCCTCAGCACCATAATGTATGCCCTGCGAAAGGAAAGAAGAAGTTCCCTTCGAAGGCTAGTGCGTGCAGTTCAGTACATGGAAGAGTCTGCGTGTGGGTTATACCACATCATTCCGACGAAGCAATTAAAAGAATTTTAGGATGTTCATCAACACGAAGAACGATCTACAGAGGTTTTGCGACAACTTCATTATACAGAACTGGAATTGAGATTGCAAATGCCAGCAAACATTCAGCACCTACATTAGTCGATATCAGAATCAAATTCAGCAATAGTTAGCACCTTCCTCAGTTGAAGCAAAAATCTACTTTAGTCGAATTCAGCACCCACCAGTAAAAATAAGTACCTGCCCCAATCGAAGTCAGCACCTACCTCAGTCGAAGTTTGCCCTTACCTCAGTGGAAGTAATGCCTTACCTTAGTCGAAGTCAGCACTTACTTCAGATAGTCAGCACCAATCCCAGTTAAAGATAGCACCTACCTCAGGGTAAGCTAGCACCTACAGCTGAAATCAACCCTTAGTTTTCTGGCCTGGCATCGCTGACCTGACATAAATATCTGCTTTAACCGTTTGAGTTCTACCGAGTTACCCCAACTAACTTCTACATTAGGGTGTCTCAATACGAAATAACTTTTACTTGATGGTTTTATTGATACATATTATTGGTGACACTTGCTTTTGTTATTTCTTAATTACTATGTGTTATTCGATCAGAAACTTTGGTTTCGTACGGTATTTAAAATAATATGTGTATTTTTATCAATTGATTATCTCACTGAATTTATTGTAGCTTTCGGAAATTTGCCTCTGAAAAATTTACCATTGCCAAAAAATTTACCCGTCCATTGGTTCGTTGCATTTGAATATTGTGTGATGTAGGTGATAGCGATAACTTTTCTTTCGATCCAAAATTTTTGACTCGATTGTATTTGATTTGTTTAGTTCATTCAATTTACTCACTCTCTAAATTCTTAGAAAGTTTTCTCGTGTTATACCTTTCGAGAGTTGTGGATCCCTGCTATTGTTGGTGTCCTAATTTGGCTGGATTTTGAGTTTTGGCGACGTATATTTATGTGGCCGCGCTGTGGTATAGGACCTTAGGATACTTTTGGGTTAGGTTGCAATGAAGACATGAGAACCATGTCCGATTTTCGCGAGAGGTTCTTCAACTTACTTGACCCAGATCACATTTGTTTCGACAGCGTTTTCATGTCCTATATCTAACCATTACAATACAATTGTTATTCCATTTGCGATTTGACGTTGATATGACTAGCAAATTGTGCTTCACAGTCATGCATTTCACAATTCGCATCCTCAATGCAAATATTGATTAATTCACCCTGATACTGCAGTTACTGCAGTAGCAGAAAAAAATTGGTATTCTTCCTGAGGCGTCGCTCATTGCAACAATGTGTGTTTTGTCTGGGTTCAGGGTGATGACGCATGTCACGGTCTGAAGCGGGGAAAAGGTGCCGGAGTTTCGGTCTTCAGCAGAGTAGAACATCTCCATGCATGCAACAACCCAATGAAGTCGTGGGTTGTTAAAGTGGGACAAGGTACTAAAATATCTGTATTTTTTACTGTTTATCCTCGGCCTGGGGATACGATCGATCATTTTCTGTTGAAATAGAAGTTATGTTGCCCCAGGATGTTTTTTAAAACTTTAAAAAATATAGTAGCTGGTGATCTAATTATTTACTCACTTCCTCAAAATTGTATTCACGTGGCAAATTGTGTGTCTTCTTTGTAACCGATGCATCTTCTACGTGTCGATTTTCTGCAATTGAGAACAATCTGGATGTCAGTCTCATTCGACCACGTATGGTTTAACTCGCTGTATTTGAAGGCACAGTAGCGAGCGAAAATTCGTTCATGATTTAAAACTACGTGAAGTCTTCAATGTCCATTTTACGTTCTATATTTGAACTCATCGAAAATTGGATTAATATTACTCATTAAAAAGTTTTTTACACACTTATACCGTAAGAAATTTTGATATGAAGTTAAATTCCACGTGGGGAAAGTCGAATTTGTTTTTCCGGTTACAGACTAATCATAAACGAATATTTGCTCGCCTCTGTACATGAACATTTCTTTAAACATCGCTGACCATTGCCTACAATTATCCAATTATATATTCCGCTATTGCTAAAAAAAAAGCGCTCCTCAATCACTCTACCGCTAGTGTAACTTAGTTTGTAAACTTTTTGACAAACTTGTCCTATGATCTTTCAGTGAAATTAACATTTAATGCAATAACAAATTTTATGAAATTCTCAAGTTTCCCTTTAACAGTTATATATGCTGGTGCTAAGCGACTGCAGAATCCTTGGCTGTCCCCTGACCTCGTGAAGTCAATTAAAATCAAGTCTTGAATTGTAAATGGTTTTTATTGTGTTAGATATTCGAAAAACATAATAAAGTATATAGGTATTTAATCAGTGCTAAAATAAAACTAAAAGAAAAGCAATCTTTTGAAAATAATTTTGTAGAATCCCTTAACGATATTAAAAGTACAACGAATATCATTTGATGAGATGTAAATGACTTGAATATCCCACATTCATATTTGTTCGGCCGGTCACATTAGGTGAAAGTTACAAAATATTTTTTAGTTTAAAAATTACACGATTTTGTCAAAATTTCTTACCTCCCAGAATCTGTATTTTAACTTTACATAGAATTGTGAAAACGCTTCAACCACTTAATAATAATTGTTTTGAAGCAGGTACCTTCCCTGATATCCTTGGATGCACACACATTACTCCCCGTTTCAAATCCGGTGACCCACAAATAACTTCGAATTTTCATCCTACCAGGTGATTCCACTGTTTACAAGTTTTGAGAGGACTATGGCACTAAGGCTTGCAATTTTTTTAGTTCTATACACAAAATTTAACTGGCTGTCACACATCAGTTTGCGTCTTGAAGATTTTTTCCCCGCATTACCAATTTCGTGGTATATATTTATGATACACCGGATGGAAAGCCACTTAGTACCAGTGTATCTATTGACCTTATCGGACCTATGATACCGTCAATCATTTTGTGCAACTCGAAAAAATAAATTGGGATTTGATTAAGGTCCTCCCATTGGATTGTATGACTGGTTATATGTAAAAAAAAACAGCATTTTGTAGAAAATTGTTTCCCAATAATCTAATCAAAATCATTTAATATTCGTTTTCCGCAGGGCAGTATCTTTGGGTCTTTACTGCTTTTGTTTTACATTCACCATCTCTCCGATGTTTCTTCCAAACTTGCACCTGTTCTCTTTGCCGAGGGTCTCAGCCGAGCATAACACCTGTGAAATTTTGATAACCCAACTTATTATCGAACACAATAATAATTGGCAATGGACTCGCTAATATTGTCTTTATATGTAGTTGCCAAACTTATGTTGTAATTTTTTGAAACAGTAGGCAATGTGTAAATTGCGACTTGAAGGTGCGTTTTGCTAACAAAGAGGTGGACTGTTGGGTTTCGGGAGAGTTTTTTTTATGAGAAAACGTGAACATAAATTTAAAGATTGATGTGCATATTGCTGAAGTCAGCAGGAAATTGTCTAAATCTGTAGGTTTATTGTATAGAAATCAGTTCATGTATTCCTGGAAAGTTCTGGATGAATTCATAGTATAGCCTCCTCTTTTCTTACATACTCTACTGCACTATTTTAAAAGGAACCTGAGTAAATGAGTACTGATTTTTAATGTTTGAGTTGTTGGAAACATTTTCAATATTCATATTGAATTTCACGGTGAGTTGTTTAATTACACTGACATGTAGGATTTGCAGCGGTCCTAATTGATTATTTTTTACTATAAATTGAACTTGTTTAAAAACTCAAATGAATCATTTGAAAAGTTTTTTTCGGAAATGATATTGTGACAAGATTCCATATTAGGTTGAATTCCAAGCATGAATAAAAGTTTTTCCTCGTTATTGACTATCCATGTACGTTTTTTGTTCCTATGCACTGTGTGTTTAATGTAAGAAAAGACGATTCTTCAAACTTTCTGAATCAGTTTATATTTGAATGTAAATATTTCCTAAACCTGGAATTGTCTGTTCGTTGTGCTTTCATGTTAGAGCTTATAGTTTTCAATACGTAAGTGAATCAAGGAAAATCATATTCGAATTTGTAACTAGCTGCTCTCAAATTAATGCATCTAGTTCTTTTATCATTCAATACTTCAGTTCATCCATCATAATAATCCCAAAACTTATAACTAGCTGCCCTTTATTCCGACTATCTAGTCCCGTCTTTGGAGAATTCCTATTTTGTAATATTCTCCAATGAGAATGATGGAGCGTGTGTGTGTGTGTGTGTGTGTGTGTGTGTGTCAGGATGTGTAGGTGTGTGTATGCATGTGAGGGTCTGTGTGTAGGTGTGTGTGTGAGTGTGTCTGTGTGTCTGAGTGTGTTCATGGGTGTGGGTGTGTGTGTGTTCCTTCGTGTTTTACGAGTGATTTGTGTACGTGTGATGTTTGTTGCCGAAAAGTCTAGTAGTTAAATAAGGCTTGTTGTAACATATCATGAAAATATTTTGCTTTAATGAAAGTTTTGACTTGACTTGAATAACTTTCTAAACATTGGTATTAAAAACCAATCACATACATGGGCACAATTTTTATTTTTTCTTATAGTATTTGAAATCAAATTCAAGTTCGATGTATAGAATCTAGTGAATTCATACAATAATTACAACGTCCTCTAGGTCTGGGTGTGAACATATTCTGTTTGTACAACAGGTTTGGAAATATATGTGTTTTGAAACCTACTTATAGTAAGCATATTTTAAGCATATAACGGAATGATTCCTTCCTTTGTATCGTCTCAATCAACTCCATAGAGATGTTCAGTTTGACTGGTTAAAAAAACAAAATTGATAGCGATGAACTATATGAGACATTTCTATATGCAAATCTGTGGATCTAGGGAGACTGATGCAATGATCTGTGATACATTCATATAAGCACAACTAACGAAGAAGTTTCACTTAGTCTTCCACAAATTCGAATTTTCAACGTGCGAACATTTTGTAGGATACCCAACTCAAAAATATTATTCCGACATTTTTTCATGGGTGGGGAAGGAAATTTGTACGCCTAAATTCGTACATCCAAAATATTGGAAATACAGCAGTGGTATTCGTAATTTAGGCGCAAAATAGCTCTCGAAGCCATACTTGATTTTTTTCCCTTATAGTCCACTCTTTTCTTTTAACATTTGGAGAAAAACGTCGTTTTGACAGTAGCTTATATGGGTGCATAAACGACTTCTTTTATTCGGACAATGTGATGGTTAGGATGTATCTAATTACTTTGGGTGTTCGACTTAGCCCTTATGTAACTCGGACATTATAATTATTTATTACCTTTGGGTCAAGTTAATTGTTTTTGGGGCAAGTTGATTACTTTTGGGAACTTTAACTTTCGTGAGTTAGATAACAGGCCAAAGAGGCTTACCGCTGGCTTACGGCTGGCTTACGGCTAGCTTACGGCTGGCTTACGGCTGGCTTACAGCTAACGGGTGACTCATTCTGACGGACGGACGGACGGCTAACGGGTGACGGGTGGGCTTTTGCCACTTGCTTTCGAATATATATATTTGGGAAGGTTCTGTGGTTATGAACATTTCTAATAGTTGTATTTTGATGCTTATTGTATGTATAAATGTTTTCTTATTCTTTAGATGACTGTATTGAAGTACGCTTGGCTCTTTTCTGTTATTAATTTTATTTTTATTCGGTTCTGGTAGGAATATGCCTTCATCTTATTTTGGAGAGTGGTGGTGAGGGGGGGGGGTCGGGACCCTCAAGGCAATAAGTTCAGTACGCCTCTGGAATGTTCGTCAGATGAGGCTACTCATACACGTTCTTTGTCTTATCAGTAATATCCGTATCATGATTGCTATGTTTGAGTGTTTATATCATTATATATCTATGTCTAGTTTTGCGATTCTATATATTTTTTCTGTACGTATATGTTTGTATTCATATCTAGTTGGGGTACAGTTGACTCATTCAATGATTGGTTGGTGGGTTCTTAGCGGTTGGATGCATGGTTAAGGCATGTTGGTTGGATTTGGGGCAACGTTTTGTGTTTTCCATCTATTTGTTTCATATGCATGTAATATCTATAGGAATAGTATGGTATAATAGTTTGGCAGTTGACGGGTCGATGTATATATTTCTTAGGATGCACTAGCTTCGTAATGAGAATCATCTACCCCATAACGCATTATCCAATTTTGAACCAGATATATCTGTGTTACCATGTAACCGCATGTCTCAAGCGTATAGCGAGTATCGGTTTGATGCCCTATAGCGAGAGTAGCTGAACGATATGGATTTGTTGTAATTTAATATTTTGTATTATGTATACCTAGTAATGATCGGTTGATAGATGTTGAATAAGTATAGTTTTCGGAATTTTGAATGATCATTTCATACAGTTATAGGAATTTTTAGGATATTTTAGGCTGTCATCTTTCATGTAGCACAATATTTCAGGCATAATTGTTCGGTTATTGCATCATTTTTATGTA
>SDVV010016831.1:0-14135 GCA_016164225.1 Gammarus roeselii | reverse complement strand
CCAGTAATATCGACTAGTTGCAAGTAATGTAAGGTGATCGCTCGTTACTAGACTGTAGAGTTCAAAACCTTTATGTAAGCTTACCGCATATCTCAGTGATTGTTATGGGTGTTGAAGCGTTAGCAATTTTTTTGTATGGTATGTTGTAATTTTTATGTATTTTTATGTGTTGCTCCTACCATTTTCGTCTATTAAAACGAATATTGAATAAATCTACTCCAACATTTTACTACAGATCTGTGATGTAAGGCCCGCAGTCACTAAGATCTAGGATATAAATTAGGCCTAAGGTACATAATTAGCGAAATATATATCAATGTACGACATCATAGATCATATATCAATGAATGCAAAAAGGGTTACCATACACTTCCATATACATTAAAGCCTAGGCAACCAAACCTAACGGTCATCCTAACC
Source organism: Gammarus roeselii (assembly GCA_016164225.1). NCBI lineage: Eukaryota > Metazoa > Arthropoda > Malacostraca > Amphipoda > Gammaridae > Gammarus > Gammarus roeselii. The sequence goes on along the minus strand of SDVV010016831.1, from coordinate 13,715 downwards.
AATAGTTATGTATTTTTTATACAAGTTTGATACTTATGTATGATATTGATATGTATGAAACTCGCCACTCGGGCGGTATATTTAACCTGTCATTAGCAGATTGAATACACTTCTCCAATTTTGATCCAACAAATATCCTTTTGCAGATGTTTAGATTCCAGAATTGTTATTCATATCTCCGTTACTAGTTTGAATGAGACTCAGCAGGTAGGATCCAAAAGGAAGAAATTACTTCAATATGTTACACTTTTCTAATGTGGAACAGTTTCACGCGATGTTAGGTTCAAAGATCTGGTCATCCTTACCAACTTAACCAATAATTATATATTTTCATTCAAGTTGGATGGTTATATATGATATTTAGTCATTATTTTGTGCGATATACATATCATATCACTCCACATGGTTATATTTTTCGTATTTTTTTATATCACATATCATGTACACACATGAACACCTTTGTGCGAATTTATAGGATCGTTAGCCTCACTGTGTCGGCACATGTGTCGACACAAGCATATATACAGGATCGTTAGCCTCACTGTGTCGGCACATGTGTCGACACAATGCATAGATACAGGGTCGTTCGCCTCACTGTGTCTGCACATGTGTCGACACCATGTAGACATTTACACACATTTTGTGCAAAAAAGGGTTACCATACACTGCCAGATGCATGAATACCTGGGTTACCTAACCTAACCAACTTAACCAAGAATTATATGTCATCTATCGAGATTTCCTGCTTACGTATGTTACTTATTCATCGATTTATGATATATTCATATCAAATCCCTCCACATGGCTCTATTTTTCGTAACTTTTTATTTTATTTTCACACACAATGTATGCACATACACACATTTGTATGCATATACAAGGGCGGTCAACATCTGTAGCATTTTCTCTTTAGAACAACATCCCTTGCTTTTGTTACAAAATATATAATATGGATCAGCTTCACGGCATGTTAGGTTGATAGATCTAATCATTCTAACCTATTCTATCCAAGAGTAATGTATGATCGATCGACTTTTCATGCTTACATATGATTTTTTCAGTGTTTTAGGATTAATGCATAACAAATATCTCCACTTGACTCCACATTTTGATCTATCCTTTGTAGTTTTAATTCACACTTCCAATTTTGTTCCAGCAAATTTCATCCATTATTTCATAGGTAATTACATCGTTGTTTGAATGTTATAGCTATTTGCATATGATTCTTGATTTTAATTCGACACAAGTCTTCACTTTTAGATGTTATTCACACCCATCAAAAAAAAAACTAACCTAACCTAACCTCATGTATGGTATTCAGTCATTGATATATACACCTAATTATTTCTACTTCGTGGTCACTCTCGTCCAATATTAGTTAGCAGAGAGGCCAGAGTTTCAATCTTAGACGGTTTGAATGTTACAAGTATTTCATTTTTGTATCCAGTTTCACACAAACGAACACTTTGTCTCATACTAGATCTACCACATTTACTTCAATATCTCCTGACACTACATCCTTATTTCGAGACTTGCTTTTTTATTCCCCTTGAACTTTGTTAAATACGACTGTAACCCGTCGACATTAGTAACCCAAAAGCGACTTCCTTTCTCCTTCATCCATCTATGAATGTTATCTCCCACTCCTTTGATTATTGTTTTACCCATTCTGAGATAACTGATATTTTCAACACTAGTCAATATTTGTTCGATCCGACTCATATCATCTTCGCAGATTACTTCTTCCAAAACACGTAAACTAGTTTCTGCCACGTGAACATTCATTGTTGTCTTTTTGAGGATGAATCATCGTGCTCCACTTACACTCAACGTAACACTGACTCCAATCTTGGCATGCAGGTAGCTATTATAATGCGATTGCATGCATTTTTTTTTTGCAAAACATAAGGCCTATCTTCGCTCGCCTTGGTCAGTATCTGTGTATGTATGTATGTATGTATGTATGTATGTATGTATGTATGTATGTATGTATGTATGTACGTGTATGGGGGTGTGTACGTATGTGCATGTGTTTGCTCAAGCGTATGTACGTGTACATGAGTTAAAGAAATAAGGATAACAAAATTAAAAATGCAATAAAATTTAAAAAAAAAATTTTTTTATAGAATGTCAAATTTTTTCGAAGCCCGGACAAAGCCAAGTCCGTCTATTGAAGTGATAACTTGACTACTAAAGAAAGGTCCGGGCGTCGAAAATTGAGATTTTATTGAAAATTTGAAATAAGTTCACTCGTTTCATCTCTACTCGCTTCGTCTCGCCTCGGTTAGATTATAATCGTTTTGAGTCGTTTCATCTTCGTTAAGTTGTTGGTTTGTTATTGGGTTGTATTTTACAGGGGTTGGGTTGCAAGCTCCAACATCAACCTTTCTATTTTCCTCCGGACTAAGAAAAAGCTGGCGAGAGTGATTGCAACCCGCAATCACTCATGCGATGATAAATTCAAATTTATTGACATTATGGAAACTTTCTTCTTCAAATTTTCAGATCCTGAAGATATCAATCAAGAATTTAATATTTCAACCAACAATAAACTGAACAAATTTTGCTTATGTTTCAGTTTAATGACTGAATTTATTAGTGCTAAATAATTTCAGAATCATTGGCTGTCCCCTGAACATACGCAATGTATTAATATCAAAACAATAAATAATCTTTGGCTGTCCCCTGACCATACGCAATGTATTAATATCAAATCAATAAATAATCCTTGGCTGTCCCCTGACCATACGCAATGTAGTAATATCAAATCAATAAATTTCCTAAGTTCAAACTGAGTTTGTTATTTGAAAGCCAAATTGAAGCATCTGGTAATTATATTGGTGCTAAAAAACGCCATAGATCATAAATATAAAATACTTTCCGGAAATTGCCTTATCGATTCTAAAAAACGTGGGGTCTCCTTAAAAACTTCGTGACGTAGGACATTTGTAGGGAACCCATTGGCAAAATAATATGTGATGGGAAATAAATAATTGATGATTTGGTCAGGAGAATAAATGAAATCGTTTTTGGCAAATATTGCAGAGGATCGGGGAAGCCAACTTCCGCCTATTAATAACTCCTCTAAAATATTTGGATGTAAAAATTGCAAATTCATATTTTGTTAGGCCTGTCACAATATCTTAATGTACCGAAATAATTGTTCGTTTTAGAAATAAAAAATAAATACTTGCTTCGTCATGCACGGGCAAACAAATCGTTCACAATTTATAAATCATCCCCTTGAAGCAGTTGCCTTTCCTGATGTCTTTATGGGCTCACAAATTATTCAAATTTTCAAATCCGATGACCAACTGAATTCTTCCAAATATCGCCTGATTTTAGAAAGGCTTCTGCGTGATGTGTGGCAACTAGGCCTGTAGGATTTGTTAAAAAGTTTAAATTCATTTCCTAACATCATGTTAGATTCTCATATTTCCACCGTAGGTACTATCACCCATTTCACCGAGTATATGTATGGTGCACACGATGACTGGCAACATTGTATCGGTGTGATTATTGACTTCAAGGAAGCCTTTGATTTTCGTGAAGTTTCGTACTGTAGGATTAGAGGGCCTGCAGTGAATTGGATGACTAGATATCCGCCAAATCGCCAGTAATCTAAAAATAAGTTCAATTATTCGATTAAAAATAAGTTAATTTGTAAATGAAACATTTACTAAAAAAAGTATCACGTGATAACTTCCAAAGAAACCCATTAACCAATATAAGTCTGCGTGAAACACTTGAAATGGTTCAGGCAGACCTAATTTTATTCATTCATGTTAGAAGCACTCGAAAATCGGGGCCAGCCTGTGCGCCTCACTATTTTGGGTTAATTTTGGGACGTGTTTTTCCACTATCTTCTCAGTCTTTCATTCCGATCACATATTCTTAGAAGCTACAAATGTTTTCAATAGATTGGTTCTCCTGTCCAGCTTACATAGACTTCTGAATGAGTCATAGAGATAGATAAAAAAGTCGTTCGAAATGATATTTGTACGGAACTGTTGCTTGCTGCCCAATAGAATAAAAGAATTAATTGTTTGAGTTTTGAAAGTGATGTGTCTCTTCAGTACCAATGTCGTTTTGCATGGAATACGAGGGCTTTAAAGAAGTTTTTTTGCGTTGGTGGCTGGGATCCCTCTTACCTTAGAGTCCGTCACTGATCACTCGCCAGCAAAGTTCGCCTGCTCTGTAAAATCCTGATCTGTTTCTATATAATGCAATTAAACTGACATTGCGTACATTTTAGATGTATTTTTGTAGTTCATGTACTTTGTATTGAGTGAAATTATATTTGAATTATTTGAAACTTTAATGTCACACAAGTGCAACAGTGTTAAATAACGGAACATTGTTTCCTATGAGAATAAACACTTATTCAACGATAAAAAATCATTAGCCAAATATTTATTGCTAACAAATTTTCGTGTTAATGTTCACTTGAAACTCGATAGTGAAACCTCACTGTAATGTTGGTGAATTTCTGCATGCAACCGTACCATGGTAACATCTTCACATTGAAATCCGGTAAGAAATAAACAGTGGCCATAACTTCCTCCTACAGATGAAAACCACGTCAAGAAAGGTACAGGCACTTGATTACACCTCTATCGAACAGATGGAAACCAAAGAGGCTTCAAGTTTGCCGCCCAGCATTATCTCGACAGCTACATTTCGAATGAGATCGGCAAACCAGAAGTATTGGTACACGTAATTTAAACACGGTCTTCATGAACGTGAATCGAGTCCCTTAAATGCAACGAGTCACTGAAATTAGTGATGGTACATACCTCTACCGATCCTGAATTGAATAGAGTAGAAGAGTGACAATGCATAGAGTCGCTGAAATTAGTGAAGACACATACCTGTACCGACCCTGAATTGAATAGAGTAGAAGATTGACAATGCATAGAGTTGCTGAAATTAGTGAAGACACATACCTGTACCGATCCTGAATTGAATAGAGTAGATGAGTGACGATGCATAGAGTCGCTGAAATGTATTGAGTCGCTGAAATATATCAAATATCTGAAATGTATAGAGTCCCTGAAATTTATCAAGTCAGTAAAAAGCAATTGTATTGAAATCTATTAACATGTTTAGAGATACACTCGCACGCTGTGAGAGCTTCGATCACACTGATAGGTTCTTCCGTCTAACACACAGCCGGTGATGTCAAGGCGGCGCTGATAAGCTGATTACTGCTATCATGAGCGAGGTCGGGGAGAGGGGTTGATGGAAATGCACCACGAATCGGGCAACACGACCGTGCCATGGCTTTTTTGCTTACAGGATGATTACAAGAGTTATTGCACCGCAAAATAATAATATTTCTGTATAGTCCATATTAATTAAAACTGTGTATAACATTGAAGCTGAAAATAAAAGAAAAAACTAACTTTTCATGAATATTTTTGTTGGGTTACTAAGTATTCAATTATATAAGAACTAAATGCAGAGATTGAGGAACAGCATGTTACTAATTTAAATGTAGGCTACGTTGATTCACGAACGTATTCAAAGATATAATCATTAGATGAACATCATAATGCAAATACAATTATTGATTAGAGATTTAATTACGTTCGTATAGAAAAAAACTATCAAATAATTAGCAGAAATATCTTCACTTACAATAAACACATGATGTGGAGTAAAGAAGATAATCGTGTATGGATCGTGAGGTAGGGTATAACTAAAAAAAAAATTCTCACCTGGTATTCCGCCGAATGTCATTTTTTGTTGTGGAATTTAAACTATGTAGGTTCTCAATGAACTGTTTGGAGTGGATGGATAATTGTTCATTTTATAGATCATTAACATTTTATTTTAGTATTTTATTCTTTTTTGTTTCGTGTGCTCTATCATTTATCTGTGTTTTTTTTTCTTGGTGATAAATTTTGCATTGATTATTATATATCGAGGCCGGTTGAGACTGGGTGACCCGGGGAATGGGGGGTACTCGATGGACCCTCGAGACTCTGGAAACAAGGAGGTTTCGGGAACCCGGAGTACTTGGAAGACCAGGAGGATTTGGAGGGACCTCCTTGGACCCTTCTGAGGCCCTTTGGGACACCTTTGAGACTCTTTGCGACCCTCTTGAGGCCCCTCTGAACTGTGGGACCCTTGCTTCCCCTTCCCCACGCTGTAAAACCTATACACAGAAAAATGTAAGTGTGTGCAATGATTGCGTAGAACAATTAGCTATTACAATCCACGGATTACTGACACAGAGGGGGAGAGCCGCGTCGAGGCTGGTCGAGGTGCGCCGAGACCAGTCGAAACACGTTGATGCGAGTCGAGTTGTGTGCGACGAGTCAAGACCGGCCGAAATTATCCGAGACGCGCCGAGATGAGCTAAAACGAGGGTAATCGAGAGACCAGGGCAGCTCGAAGGACCCGGGGACATGGGTTACCCTCAAGGACACATCGGGCTATTTTGGGACCCGATGAACTTCTGCCCCTCCACACCGCTCCCACCCTGAAATGCTTGAGTAGAAAAAATAGTCATTGCAACCCACAGGATTTCCCGGCGTTTAGCGTCAGGAGAAAAGTGGGAGTGGGAGAGCCGCGTCATGTGTCATCAGAGTTACCAGAATTGCCAGGGGAAACAGCTGAAGAACTTATCTTAGAAGATATTTTAACTGATTCAGATGAATATGTTTGTTTAGTGGAAAAATGCAAGAATTTCGGAGCAAATAACATGGCGACTACGGTTCATCAAATGATGAAAAACATATTAGCCAACGATGTCGCAGTACAGTCAGTACTCAATGCATGGAAAAGGGATAAAGCTGGCCTTACATAACTTGGAAGCTTGTTCTTGTGTGCGTAGTATGTATGCATGTTCAAAATTAATGACTAAGCAATCAGTTTTGTTCATGAGAGTTTGTCATTAAATGTTATGTCGTTCAAACATAGACCCCTCGATCACACCTGTAATATAATCCATATTAAAATGACCATAGTGCATATTTTCTTTCATGCGCAGACGCCGTACTGAAGACCTCAAAGTGGAGCGACACCAACCCCAGGGAAGTAAACAAAATTATAGCATTAAATTTGTCCTACGCAAAAGACCGCTTAGCGTCAGGAAAAAAGTCTTCAGAAGGAGAACGATCCGCCATCATTGATGCTGTCCAGTGTTGCAATGTATTATTGTTGTAAAGATCTGCACTAATTAGTCAATGTCTACTCAAAGGAATTATTATAGTCCTCGGAATCAAGAGGAAGGATTTATTATATTTATGTTATTGTTGGTGGTTATACTAGGACTGTGATAGCCTATAATTTTTATGCTATCATGGTGAGACCTCCGTTTTTTCCTTTGAGAAAAATATCCTGGAATGATTTATATTACATTTTCATGTGATAGTGTTTTAACGCATGTGTTGGTGGAACAACTTCTTCAATTGAATTTGAAGCTTAAGATACGTCAGCAAATTCTGCTATACATATTGTATGAAAATATATGTAACATATAATTTGACGGATATCGATTATTTATCATACATTTACGGCCATGACCCCCTATTATAATACCATTACACTCTCATTTGAATGATATTAAATTATCTTATAATGACATTACATGTTATTAATTCACAGTAATCGTTTATGATATTATTTGGGGGGTCATGTGTGAGCGTGTTATCTATTAATACTAACGATTCATCCCACAGATACGCATATTTAATTATCCTTGTGGGCCCAATATAGTGGGGCATATCCTTGGAGTGTTGATTACAGCAGATATGTTATATGTTACATATGTTACATTATTGTTACATTATATGTTACATTATTGGTATTGGACCGAAATATTCCCAATGTTGGGATAAGGTTTGTTACACAATAATGTCCCAACATTGGGATCTAAATAATGTCACAATAATTGGGGGCCAATATTGTCCCAGCTTTCACAAAAACAATGTTGTTCCTATATTGTTGACCAATGATGTCCCAATGTTGGGTGCCAAGATTGTCCCATAATTGTCCCAGCATTTTTTGCTACCTGGGAGACTGCCCTAACTGTCATTCAGATGAAACGGTATACCATTTCTTTTTTGAAACGGTATACCATTTTTTTTTGTCTGACCCCACTACCTTGCTGACCGGCGCCATCTACTTGTCAGCCTACGTGCTCAGGAGCACATAGTACCCAATCTCTCTTAGCTTATCAGTGGCCAACCCGGTGATCCTGCTGCGACTCTTCTTATCTTCAAGGTTGTGGAGGCGTACACTGGCTCCACGCACCGCCTCGACCGACCGTGAGGTAGCGCACTCCGCCATAGCTGGTCTCGGAGTAAATTGACTCCGGTCAAAAGACCCCGTGAAGAGGAGAAGTTACAAGTTCTATTTGAACGATGGGGAAACGTTCCGTGATGCATCAATTGTCTTCTTGACAATCCATAATCTCCATTATAATCCTTTGAGTGCTCCATAATGTTCACTGAATTGGGCCACCACTTAATTCGTAAATCCCCATCACTCCTCTCTGGGTCATCCCACCGGCCGTCGTCTACCAACTCTTATCCCCACCGCCTCCCTTAACTCACCTCCTTCCTCTGCACAGGACCAAACCCTCTGTGTCTGCTCTGACACTAACTCCAACCTCTACCACACACATTCCGCCAGTCACCCCAAGACATCTCGTATCGCCACCTGAGTGCAGCTGGAGATATTTACTGGCTACGTAACGAGGGTATTGTTGTACCTTACCTAACCAATCTAACCTAGCTTAGGCGTACACTAGTGAAAAAATATTTGTTTATGGTTAGTCTATAACGAAGAAACAAAAACACTCCTTCCACGTAGAATTTTATCCATTGTAGATATTTGTCGAGGTAGGGATACTTGAACAAAGCTTCTCAACAGGTTTTCGGAATCAAATTCCCATCGAGTTTAAATACAGTACGAAAAATCATCGTTCAAGCTATTTCATTGTCTTAAATCATTACCGAATGTTATTCTGCTACAGTACGTAGTGCTCCCCATGGGTGCGCTATCTTTCTGAGGATAATGGTTTTCCTTGAAAGTAAATACATTGCCTCTAGTAGACAGGTTCAAAATGTTTACAAAGAGTTATCTATCAAAGCCAATATAATCGCGTGCAAAATTAGTGAACATTTTGTGTACAGTAATTGCAGTGGTTTGGCTTATCGGAATATTTGTTAACAGGGATATAACATCAAAACATGCTATGGTATAACGTCTGTTTGGTGTACATGTAATTTCATAATCAAATCAAAAGTATCCTTAATTATGAACTCATTCTGAGCAAGTGGGGACTGAGAAACCAAAAATTTCCTTTATTTTTTTGTCAATTTGAATGTTTACACAATATTTTTGCGAACACGATGAAATTGTGACAAGTCACGTTGGGAAAATTGGCTTCCATGTTAATTTGTCAGCATTCTAAAACAAATGTTTTTTTTTTTGTTTCTTTCCGACCTTCCTTCTCCCTCGTAATGTCGCAGACCTCGCGGCCAATAATGATAGGTGACGACAATTGATGGTCGTCAGGTGGCAATCGGGACGGGGCTAGTACACTTGGGCAATGCGCAGATGGATCATCAAAGTCTACTCATTTGTAATAGGAGCCTTCCTATTTGGCCTCACGCTTTCGTCATTGATCTGGAATTATCCACTTAACTTGTTCATGCGTACAATTGTGGATACCGAAGACAACACACACCTTGAATCTATATTTTCATGAATGCTGATCATATTTTCATACATGGACAAAAAAACTACCGAGGCGAATTTGAACAGTGTTGACAATACATGTCCGAATTGATTCAAACCCTTCGGTTTTCCATGCATACATGGCAAAGAAAAACCCCATCAAGAAGAAATCTTCATTTATACAAATTATTAGTGTCTCTTCGTCACTATGCTTTTGTATGTTCGTCGGGCAGAGAGGCAAAACACTCGTATGAAAATATAACTGAACCTAAAAAGAACAAAGGTCCCTCACAACCTAGGCATGGAGTGTAGACGTGCCCACGTCTTTATCGGTATGCTTCCTGAGAGTGATCATAAATCTAACGACAACGAAATTGAAGCAGAAAGGTTAAAATGTTCTTGCCGGCTAATGATGTGTTCCTCGCATTAATTGGTCTTCAGAACTTGTGCAAACTTCAGGAATCTGTCTGACCATCGCACTTCGACCAAGGCCTTTGACGAGGTGATTTTGACTGAGTTTAAAACCAGTTTGCATCTTAGGAGCCGTATTGAAGAACGGTTTTACTTTCATCTGTATACTCAGAGCGGTCAAAATATCGTAAGTTATGTGGTCGATCTCAAAATGTTGTTGAACACCTGCATGTTTCTATGAAGCTTTCAGATTGTCGAAAGAAGTTTTTGAGGGTGCCTGTTACGAGATAAATAAACAAAATACAGGACCTAGTTTTGAAAAACGCTGTGAATGCTGCTTTTTTAAGCGAGTTAACGGTCTAATTTGCCGCTGTAGTGGAAGTCGATGTGAGGCCCTTGGAGACTGTGTGCCGACTAAGGTTAAGGAATAATAATGAGCCAGATCAGTGTAACGCGGTTGTTGGTTATGGTAGAGGCTCTTTCAAATCATGAGCCACATCAGTGTAACGCGGTTGTTGGTAAAGGTAGAAGCTCTTTCAAACCATGAGCCACATCAGTGTGACGCGGTTGTTGGTAGAGGTAGAGGCTCTTTCAAACCATGAGCCACATCAGTGTAACGCGGTTGTTGGTAAAGGTAGAGGCTCTTTCAAACCATGAGCCACATCAGTGTAACGCGGTTGTTGGTAAAGGTAGAGGCTCTTTCAAACCATGAGCCACATCAGTGTAACGCGGTTGTTGGTAAAGGTAGAGGCTCTTTCAAACCATGAGCCACATCAGTGTAACGCGGTTGTTGGTAAAGGTAGAGGCTCTTTCAAACCATGAGCCACATCAGGGTAACGCGGTTGTTGGTAAAGGTAGAGGCTCTTTCAAACCATGAGCCACATCAGTGCAACGTGGTTGTTGGTAAAGGTAGAGGCTCTTTCAAACCATGAGCCACATCAGTGTAACGCGGTTGTTGGTAAAGGTAGAGGCTCTTTCAAACCATGAGTCAGATCAGTGTAACGCGGTTGTTGGTAAAGACAGAGGCTCTTTCAAACCATGAGCCACATTAGTGTGACGCGGTTGTTGGTAAAGGTAGAGGCTCTTTCAAACCAAATGGGTACAAAAATCAATCTGCCAGTGATGCTTCAGAATCTTCCGTGACATCGTGTTTTCGATGCAAAGGCGACGCATCCGAAAAAAGTCCCTGCTCTGAACGTTGACTCTACTCAGCAGTAAACGAGAAGCATGAATTGGTTCTCTCAAAATAGCCAGTGTTTACAGCATCACAAGAGCCTAAAAGAATATAAATAATTTCATTTACACTGTATTCATCTGTTTCAGGTACGAATCTTAAAAAAACATGCTCGGAAAAAATGTCATCCATATCAACGAAATGCTGTTGCTGAGAACACGTCCCCATCAAAACACTAGTGAGCTAAACAACCCGTGCTATTATTTCACTAGTGTTTTCAGGTGGCTACGGATAAACATATCGTGCACTGTGTCAACTTTAATGTATAGTGGTCGTATTTAGTGTTGTGATTGTTAGTATATAACTAATTAAATAAATGAAGGCGTTGTAGACGCTTGATTATTGAATAATAAGCGGGCGAGGGCGAGAAGAGGGGAACGACGACGAGAAACCTTGGACGAAGAAGTGATGAGGATGTCGCCGCTTCTCTTGCCATGCTCGGTCTGCTCTGCAAGGTAAAGCAAGCACGTCTTCGGGAAGGCCAAGGAGCAGGACGAGGAACGACTTATTTGTCGTGTCTGAGAGGTGGAGGAGAAGATTGACAAGGTCCTGAGTGCCTTTCGGAGACGGCAGAGGAAAGATAACCACAGATTTGAAAGGTACCCTTCTGCAAAGGTCCTTGTACATGAGCGCCAGCTGCGCTCCCTCATCAGTGAGTCGGACCGACGAACCGACCGCGTTCTGGAAGAGAAACGTGAGAAAACAGAGATGATACGTGAGTAGAGCAGCGGCACGGAGGAGGACGATGCCATTAGATAAGCATGAAGGAAGAAAGAACAAGGGGGCCAGATTGACCAGACATGAAGGAAGAATTGAAAGGGAAAGGATAGGAGAAGAGTAGGAGATAAAAGGCGAAACTTGTCGCATAATTAGGTCCGCGCTAGGTTACAAGTGATTATGCATGTTAGGTCCCCTTCCTTATATAGGAAGATGTGCTCTAGTTGCCGGATGTCGCCAACTGGCTTGAAGGGGACCCTTTAGATAGGACCTGATAGGTGCAAGTCAACCGAGCACTCCAGTTTAAGGCAGGGGTCGGCGTCTCGAATCCCGGCACAAACTGAACCGGAAGAAGTCACCCCCCCCCTCCCACTGCTCTTATCAATAATTTAGGGAGGAAGATCCCTTCGATCCTTCATTCAAAGGATGGATTTCACAGGTCCTTATAAAGCATCAATATTACTGTACATTTGTACCGAAGCGGAGACATAAGTGTTCCCTGAAGGGGGAGATATGGTGATCAACTTTTAGTCAACGATTGTTTTGTATCCTGTGACCTTTAAGTTAGGTATTAGTTGACACGTCATTCTGCTAAAAATGTCTCCTCTGTTTAATGCAGAGGGTTCAATATTCAATAACTGTGCCGCTTATAACGATCATAAATGCACTTAAATTCATAGGAAATGGACAACCCTAGAGGGAGTTTTCCTTGTCTTTGCAGGTGAATAACTGCCATGAGATCGCATATGATCAAAGAATGTGGATTCAATGCATGGGCCAGCAAGGCTGCCATGTACTCTGCCTCCAGTGCAGGTAAGTCACATGAAGCGATCAAGTCTCTATTTGCAATGGGATCGTAAATGGCGATCTGATAGGCGGTTCCGTCCGTATATACGACATGAGTGTATAGTTCTTCAAAGTAGTCCACTTCTCTCGTGTAAAATAACTTACCAAATCATTGTAGATTTTTGAGATTGGTATATTCCATTGTAGTAAGGCATTGAGGTTTTTCAAGGATTGGGGGATATAAAAGTTATTCATCCGGCCAATCGTTATTGGTAGTGTGAAAGGTCCGTAAACGGCACTGGAGATAGGGGTCCGTAAACGGCCCTGGAGATAGGGGTCCGTAAACAGCCGTGGAGATAGGGGTCCGTAAACGGCCCTGGAGATAGTGGTCCGTAAACGGCCCTGGAGATAGGGGTCCGTAAACGGCCCTGGAGATAGGGGTCCGTAAAAATGCCCTGAAGATAGGGGTCCAGAAAAATGCCCTGGAGATAAGGGTTCAGAAAACGCCCTAGTGAATATTGTTTGGTTACGATTATTATACAGATACAGACACTAGGCCGCATCCCCCACAAAGGGGGGTGGCCGACGGCAAGGCACACTCACACAACTTAGCCCTTTTGAGCTAAAGGGTCCGGCCGGTACCCCCTCAACATACACTCTGGGTCACGAGTGCAGTCCGAGGATCCGTCGTCGGCAGCAGGGCCCGAGAGTTTTCACTGGTTCACCCCCGCCGCGTCATAATAGCCGGGCCCCCCCACCCACAACCATCCCGACGGCGAGATGCCAAGGGCGGGAAAGCACATCAGAGCATCGTCAAAATCAACCATTCACAACCATTCTCCACTCACGCCTGTTCATTGCACGCTCTCTCGCC
>SDVV010016830.1:0-14136 GCA_016164225.1 Gammarus roeselii | reverse complement strand
TATTTCACTTTGCTTGTGACAAGTCCAGTAATATCGACTAGTTTCAAGTAATGTTAGGTGATCGCTCGTTAGTGGACTGTAGAGTTCAAAACGATTATGTAAGCTTACCGCATATGTCAGTGATTGTTATGGGTGTTAAAGCGATAGCAAGTTTTATGTATGGTTTTCCTGTTGGAATAAGATTTTTTGTAGTAATGTTGGTTGTGCTGCTCCTATCTTTTTCGTCTAATATAACGAATATTGAATAAATCCATTCTAACATTTTACAACAGATCTGTGATATGTAAGGTCCGCAGTCAACAAGATCTAGGATATAAACCATGCCTAAGGTACATAATTAGCGTAATATATATCAATGTACGGCAACGTAGATCACATATCAATGAATGCAGAAAGGGTTGTCATACACTGCCAGATGCATTAATAACTAGGCAACCTAACCTAACAGTCAACCTACCCAATAGTTACGTATTTTCATTAAAATTTTCGAGGCCCGGACCTTATTTTAGTAGCCAAGTTATCCCTTCAACAGACCGACTTAGCTCTGCTATCCCTCGAAAATTTGAAATTTTATTGAAATTTTGAATTGCAAATTTTGTAATAATTTTTTTAAACTCATGTACACGTACATACGCTTGATTATACACATGTACAAACACATAGTCAACGATGTGATATCTCAGACCTAACTGATGCTATGACTCTAGTAGAACAAAATCGAAGCCCACTGTGTCATAATAACGAACTCTACAAATCCTTTATTGGGGTTAGAGGTAACACCCAGTCATGGTACAATACCTCAGACATACCATGCACCTGTTTAGTCCATCATCTCTGAATAACGTCGAGCAAAGTCACATCCTGGACATAACCAAGAATCTATACACAGGTACAGTTGTCATGAATGAGCCTGACATGAATCTCAAAGGGTGTGGCCATAAAAACCTGGGCATCTGTTCACTGATGACTTAAGTAAATCACTACAACGATCAGCAGCTTGTCGCATAACCTCTCTAACAAACCCATGGAACTTGAGACTGACATCCACAAGAACTTACAAATTCACGTTGAACATGGATGAACTCCAAATGACTACCAATGAGTGTAAACCACCTCTACACCAGGACCCATCCATCCAGTAAATCGCCTTCTAAAACGTTAAACTGCACACTTGCTAGGGTTCAATGATAAAAATTCCAGAGAGATGTAGTACGGATTTACACCTTTTCTAAATACATTCCTATGATTATCGTGGAAAAAATCATACCACAATAATGAAATAACTACGTAATTCTCTACTCTTCCCCTAGCAAGATCAAAAAATGGTAATATACGACGGTATCCATCATAGTAAATCGATCTACCTAATCAAATAAACGTAAACGCAACGAGCTTTTGCCTAGGGGACTCTCTAACTCCTCCTTAACATTGAAGTATAATCCTACAATATACATACAATAAGCTAACAACAAGACCAAGTTTGTTACAAATCGAATTTTCTATATCTATAATATTCATGGCAAGCATTGTACCAGGATGCAAAAAGATTTATATAAAACACTAAAAATATACAACATGTAACTAAATTATACCCGAATTAGTGTTCTACATTGCAGATACAAACGTAATATATCCTAAATTTCCTATAATTGTATAAAATACCCAATACCTTGAATCGAAGATGGAAACTGTACGGAGAACATATAAAACTGAATGAAATATACTAAAACGCTCGAGTCATGATATAGCAAGACGATCAATTCCATACCATATCCAAAACACACATCAAAAACCATGATGTACGAAAAAAAATGTAACCAATCAAACAACTAACGTAACTAAGTTGCCAAGACAGGTGACTGATTTACATAATTGAAACATACAGTAAATGATGTGGAATACTTCTTTACGAACTCGCTGTAGTATATAGAAATCTGATGAAATTATTCTACAACTCAGTCCAAAACAGGGTTAAATGAAATCTTCTCTAACTAAGTAACCACGGCCTAATCGTAACAGAATGTCATATATATATACATAAAAATACCAAAATGATGGAATAACCGACCAATTATGTCTGAAATATTGTGCTTCATGGTAGATGCAAACCTAAAATATCCTACAAATTCATATAACTGTATGAGATAACTATTCAAAATTCCGAAAATATTACAAATTCAACATACTGTATATCAACCGATCATTACTAAGTATACATAACACAATATAATAACTTACAATAAATCCATATCATTCGTTTACTCTCGCTGTAGGGTATCCAACTGATACTCGCTATACAAACAAAAATCGAGATAAGACTACCCGAACAGTCTGCATACGCTTGATAAAGGTCCATTTGCAACATGCGGATACATGGTAACACCGATATATCTGGTTCAAAACTGGATAATGCGTTATGGGGTAGATCGATTCTCGTAACGAAGCTACTGCATTCTAAGAAATATATACATCAACCCGCCAACTACCAACCTATTGTACCATACTATTCCTTTAGATATTATATACATATGAAATAAATAGATGGAAAACACAAAACGTCGCCCCAACTCCAACCAACAGGCTTTAACCAAGCAACCAACCGCTAATAACCCTCCAACCAACCACTGAACGAGTCATTTTTACCGCAACTAGATAAGAATACAAACATATATGTACAGAAAAAATATATAGAATCATTAAACCAGACAAATGTATAATGATATAAACACTCGACCATAGCAATCATGCCACGGAAATGACTAATAAGGCAAAGAACAGGTAGGAGTAGCCTCATCTAATTTTCCAAAGCGCTTGCAACTTATTGCCTAGAGGGTCTTGTCACCCCCCCCCCACCACTCTCCAATATAAGATGAAGGCATACCCTTAACAGAACCGAATTAATATAAAACAAATAACAGAAAGCAACCAAGCGTACCCCAATACAGTCATATAAAGGATAAAAAACATACATACAATAAACATCAAAATACAATGAAATAGAAATGTACATAATTTTAAAACCTCTCTAAATATTTATTCGATAGCATAGGGCGAAAGCCCACTCGTCACCTGTTATCAGTCCGCCCGCCCCCTTTTGCACTGCTACAAACTCCCGTAGACCAGCGTTATACACTACTACTATTCTAGTGGCAGAAGCACTTGGTGCACTATTGAGTGACTGCATTCGCGAGCAACTCCCCCAGCCTGGGCCAGACTCATGGCATTCAGCTTTTGGGGCTTGCGGCGTCCCAATATCAACTTCTCCGACACAAAACAGTCTTAACTGACTTCGCGTGTACGTCTTCAAGTGAGTGAATTTGTGGATAATGGGGACTTGCCGGTGTTGCCCTCTTGTGAGCTTGCCGATCAATCCACCGCTTCTTTTACCAGACAAAACTCAGATGATCGATTGAAAGCAACGGTCAATGCAAAGTTTGCAGATTTCGACCTACGTTGGGCTGTTCAAGCTTCGTTTTCCAGCTGGGCACTAGCCCCTTTCTGCTGAGAAACTTTACAAGCCTTGCGTGGTAAACATACGCCCAGCCCAGCGGACATCTCACTTCCAGCACCTCCTGACGATGATTTGGCATCTCCGGTTATCGCTACGGTTGACGATGTCATGAAGGTGACAAAGTCTTTCCAAGGGGTTTTGGTGACGGTCCGGATGGCCTCTGACCCGGTCACCTTGAGTCACTCATGAATAAAAAATGCTGGTGGTGCAGGAGTCATCTTGCCTCAACTCTCACAGAGTTTGTCAACCTGACACTTCAAGGTGAAATCCCTCCCTTTGCCAGAAGGTGTTTTTCTGGGCCTCACTTTGTGCCATATCGAAGAAACACGGGGGTATCCGCTTCATGGCCGTTGGAAACACCCTTCGGCGGTTAGCAACGAAGGTAGGCTGTGCTCAGTTCGCTAATTGTTTGGGCAATCAATTCCGACCGGTTCAACAAGGGTTTGCCACTAGAGGAGGCTACGAGGTGGCTGCGCATGCCACGGGAAGATACATCGCCAACACCCCACCAGATTCTGTTGTTCTTATATTAGATTTAAAGAACGCATTTAACTGAATTCGGCGTGACCCCCTCTTTTCCCTTAACGTTAATCAAATTGCGCGTAGTGCCATTTCAGAGTTGAACATTTAGTACTTGGATTACGCCACGCTCGGTGGGTTTGATTTGATTTGATCCTCAGTTTCACCAGAGCCTCAAGGCAAGTCTTAATAGGCTCACCCGTAGGGCTCGATGATCATGGATTCCAATAGGCTCGCTAGCCTCAGTGTGTGAGAAAAAACAACGCTTTTAAAGTAAGAAAAATGTGAAAAATCTAACAATGTCAGACGCACGCTGGTGCGCATGAAAAAAACGCTTAGACGAAACGGACCTCCGCTTCCAATCATTTCGAATTTCAAGAGTAATATATACGCACGCTAGTGCGTACAGGTAGTATCGTCGAGACTAGTACAAAGTTTACGCTGTACGGACAAAGTCAGCTCCGACAGCAACGCAATACGACCTAGACCGCCACGCAGTCCAGGTCGACCACAGTACACTTTGTTTATTCAGGTAAGACTCGGACTGAACAAATCCTCGTCTCCAACCATTTAGAACTTCAAGAGTAATATGTACGCACACTAGTGCGCACAGGTATCATTGTTGGGACTGGTACAAGGTTTACAGATACACGGACAAAGTTAGCTCCGACAGCAATGCGGTCTAGTTAAGTAGAGGTACAATTTAATTATTCAGGTAAGATAAAAATTCAGACGAAACGAATCACCGCCTCTAACCACTCAGAACTCCAAGAGTAATATGCACGCGCGCCAGTGCGCACAGATAGTATCGTCGAAATTGGTACACGGTATATGGTTTCACGGATTAGATCAACTTCAACCGCAATGCGTCACAAGGTTTATAGCTACGCAGACCAGGTCAACCCCAGAAACTTCCTCACAAGCTCACTAGCATTGTTATACATGACAAAATTTTAGGTCGTGAAGAAGAGAGTAAGGGCAGGTTCGTCACGGGCAGAAAAACAGCTCGGATTATTGATTTTGCGCTCATTGTTTAAGGGGATAGGGTGGGGGGGAGGGCAGAGGTCCCTAGGGTCCCAATAGAGCCCGACAAATCCCGGAGCGTATCCCAAGTCCCCCGGGTCTTTTCGAGCGCCCAGGGTCCCTCGAGACCCCTCGTCTCAGCTCATATCTGCTAGTTTCGAATCATTTCGGCCAACTTGACTCGCCTCAACATGTTTCGACTGATCTCGACGCACCTCGACCAGCATCGACGCGGCTCTCTCCCTCTGCACTAGCAATCATGTGGGCTGTTATAACAAGGATTTTTACTCAAGCATTTTAGGGTGGGAGTGGGGTGGCAGAGGGTTCTCGGGTCCCAAACGAGCCCGACGAATCCCAGAGGGCAACCCATGTCCTCCGGGTCCCCCGAGCTCCCCGGATCCCCTCGTCTCAGCTCATCTCGGCTTGTCTCGATCATTTCGGCCAGTCTCGGCTCGTCGCGACCAACTCGTCTCGCCTCAAAATGTTTCGACTGTTCTCGACCAGCCTCGACGCGACCCTCGCCCTCTGCGCCAGTAATTCGCTGACTGTAATGGTTAATTGTTCTACTCAAGCATTTCACATGTATACATTTTTCTGTGAATGGGTTTTAGAGCGTAAAGAGGTAGAAGCAGAAGTTCCAGGGTTCAAACGGGCCTCAAGCGGGTCCCAAAGTTTCTCAAGGGGGTCCCAAAAGGTCTCAAGAGTGTCCCAAAAGGCCCTGAAAAGGTCCAAGTGACTCCCCTAAAATCTTCCTGTCTTCGAAGTCCCCCGGGTTCCCGAAACCTCCGGGTTCCCGAAACTTCCGGGTTCCCAAAACCTCCGAGTTCCCGAAACCTTCGGGTCGCGCGAGTACCCCCAACTCCCGGGTCACCTAGTTTCAACCAGTCTGTTCGTCTCGACTCATCGCCTCGCCAGTCGACTCGTCTCCACTCGCCTCGTCCCCTCCACGCACAGTGCCATCCAAAACTTTCCCTCTTTGAGATCAACAGCAACATTAATTCATCTTTTAGCCATCAAAACGCCTAGCTGTGCTCGGACATTTATTAGGCGCCCGGGAGGGCATAAATTCTCCCACCGTAGGTTGGACTAGACTAACTAACACACCGCATAGTCCACCCAGGGCCCCCGCGTGCGACTAACGATGCATAATTATATAACTAATCCAAAATTTATCACCATAAAAAAAGGGCACAGATAAATAATAGAGCCCACGGAATAATTATTAAAATACTAAAAAAAAGTGTTAATGATTCATAAAATGAGTAATCATCCATCCACCCCAACGCTCGGTGTTGAGCCGTATACAGTTTTAACGGACTTCCGCGACTTACGAGAAAATGAAAACCAAATAGGCTTGAACATAAACGGGCAAAAGTGCGAGTTGATCTGTTTTAACAATTCGAACTTTGCCTCCAAGGAGATCACAGAGAATCTTTTCCTCGAGGTAATCACTGACATCAGAATTGTGTCTGCCGAACGTAGCACCGTTTTTGTCGCACCAATCTCGGTCCATGCCATTCCAGAAGCGCTTGAAAGCCACTCTCCCAGTCAGTTGTGGCGGCTTGGGCATTCACAAGTCACAGGATATCGCCCTGCCCAGCTCCATCTCATCTCAGCACTCAGTCGGTCCGTTAGTTGAAGCCGTTGTCAAAATTTAACGTTTTGGCACAGTCTAACGAGCTTCCGAAGGCAGTGTTGGCATGGAAGGCAAAGCATGGTGAGGAAGTGATCGCGCCAGAGGGTGACTGTTGCGCCATCCTTCTAGAAGTCTTGGGACAGTGAAGGAGTAAGGATAACATTTGAATGTCTGTTACTCAAGGCGCAAGACCCTGAAACTGAAGTTCGTCTCCTGGCGGCTTCCTGTCCCGATAGCGGTTCTTAGCTAGGAGTAATTCCTGCCGCTCTGATTGGTACTTTACAGGACCCTGACTCGCTTAGCATTGTTCTTGCGCTCAGAGTCGGAGCTCTACTGCTGCGGTCAGCGTATGGATGAATCACTTACTCACGCGTTCTCCTGCCTCAATAGCGGGGTCGACATCCCAGACATTTTTCACTGAATGACATAATTGAACGAGCTCTACGTAGAGTTGGCCTCAACGATCCGTGAGCCCGGTATCGATCGAGCGACCTGGCGACAAAACAGTCTTTCCCTTCTCTTGAGGGAAAAACCTTTGTTGGAATTGTGCCTGCGTATACCGGACACCTTCGCGGCAAGTCACTTGCCTGGCACTTCTACGAAGGCTGGCAGGGCTGCCAATGCTGCAGAGAACAAAAAAAAATGGCATAAGTATCAATTTATTTTTGACCGTTACCTTTTCGAGCCTTTAGCTATAGAGACGACCGGCGTTATCTGCAAATCCGGCAGCCTTCTGATCCGCGAATTCAGCCGACGATTATCTGCCGCCTCCGGAACAGAGGCTGGGACTTGTTGTGCAACGTGGCCACGCTTCGAGTGTTCAATTAGCTTGTGAGCCTATTAACTCGATTAGTTATAGATCGGATTTTTGTTAAGGTAGAGGGGGAAGGCCGTAACTCCAGCAGGACTGGGGGCGGCAGTAGTATGGTTGGATGCCACAACCTCTGGTGAGTGTTGGGGCCAGAGGTCTCCCTATCTTTGGTGGCCTTGGGAAATAAATGGTGGAGGCATCTTTCCGGGGCCTTCGGGCCACATTTAAAAAAAATCTCTCCTCATGTCTCATTCCTATCAATTTTGATATAAAGCCAGTCATTCGTTTGATTTTTTTTGTACTATTTCCAACTTCTATTACACGATAGCATTATGTACCCCACTTCATAAAACATATTAGTAATTTTGTCAAACAATTGTTCACAAGTCCTTTCGTCTATTTCTCTCTTAGCACGAATCTTGGATGTAACTGCGCTAAACCCTGTTTTGATTATCATCCATATTATCTGCCGGCTGAATATCTTCACATTTCGATTTACCTAGTGTCGTCGGTCTTCATGCGTAGATTAAGAGGAATTTAAGAAAACGTCGTATTATGCTATTGTCTGGTTAAGATCATGAACATTGTCATTCATGCGTAGTATTTATTATGACCCTGGTTAGTTTATGAATATAAAACTGCCAATAGCTGTGGCCAAACGGGATATTACTGAGATTTGTTTCTTTCAAAAAGAGACTACACTTTACCAAAAATTAAATTTAATTTTGCTGGATCGCTATCCACCCTGTTATGAAAGGGGATCTGCATTTATATCACACGTCCTTTTATGGGGGCAAATTTTTAAATAATACCCTACGCGAAATCGCCTTGCAAAATAATCCCTCGCCAACACGCATGCTCATGTGTGTTAGGAAGAATATCAGTCAGTGACAGTCATTTGCTGCGCCTGCTAAGGCAAGAGTCATCGGCCACGCCTTCGCTAATTGAGAGGCTCAATTTGAGGAGAAGCATGCTCCGAGCTGCAGTAAGTTTGCTCATAATATCCGCTTATTGCAGCCCATTGATCAAACTACTATTATGAAAATTCAAACGTGATGAACCTCGTTACCAAACGTTGGAAAACCAATTTTTTAAATTTATTTCGTGGTTCAAAACTTGTTGATAGATCGTACAGAAAACTAAGTTAAGGTATGGTATATTCAAGTCCTGTACAAACGATGTTAGATAACGCTGATTATACCAATCTGGAGAAATGAAAAAAAAAAAAATTCAGAAAATACATTTTCCTGGTTAATGACGCATGTAAATATTTTATTTTAAAAAGAACATATGTGAATTGACCGAAAATGTGGTAATCTTTTCGTTATCAGCACATGTGGAAATACTCTCAACAATTAAGTGAAATCGCATCAAAAACTGAAATAATACAGTATTTTTGAAATCCGAGATTCAAAGAAATTAAACCCTATGACATACAGCAACATATACACAAAAAGTAAGAAAGTCGATTGCGACAACACATCAAACTTTTATTATCATGAACTATCCGTCATTACAGTCCATGGTCTTTAGTCGAAATGAGACAAGAACCGAAGTGTCGCATTTCAGAGAAAAGTTATATCTTAGCCTGTCACCCTGCCAATAAATGCAAGTGTATGTTAGGGCATTTACCGCCGAATCCATGTCGATGCTCGAACTCATATCATGGAGCACCAGAGTTGAGTACGCCATCAACTCTGTTTTGGGGGCCTTTGTAACATTATAATTTGGTTGCTAATGACTAACTGCTCTGCCTTGACCGATCGCACGCAATCTGTTCAAAAAAGTTGTCTACATTCAACGAAGTTGTTTACAGTCTCAGGCGGTGCTCTGGGGGTGGATTCGGTAAAGTTTCTAACGTCATAACATTTGGATTCAAGTAGTAGTATATGATCAGCGACTATGAAAATGTCACGTGGCGTTCAAATTATCTTATTTCAGTGTAATTTTTTGTAATCATTCACGTGGAGAGGATGTATGCATTTGCCAGTGGAATACCGTAATGTCTCTATCAAGTTCATTTAACGTAATTTCTGACCAATCTTTATTGGTGAAGTTCCTGTTTACTGAACGGTGCACTTCCCGGCTGCTCTGTATACAAAAAAATAAGACATGTTCATACAGAAATGACCCAGTATTAATAAGATTGAATACGAATTGAATAATTGTTATTGTACGATGTTGAGTTTTCTACAATAACTTGGGATGAAACGAACCAGAAATGTGTCATGGGGCCGCTCATTGCAAAATCTACAGTTAGCGTTAGATTTTATTACGTGAGGTTCAAGGTTGTCCGTCATTTACTGCTTCGACGCGGCAACAAACGACATCCATTCAACAAAGGTTTCGTACCCAACAACGTCTCGTCAGGTAGTGTCTTCCGCTGCTCTTTTAGTAATCTTACTATAGTTGCCATGCAGCTGGACTGCTCATGCAGTATCCGTGTTGCGGCATTTATTTATCTTTGTGAAGACTATAAGTACTTTTGTCATGAAAATGTAGCTACTGATCGCATCACATGGTAACTTGCAGCATTTAAATGTAACGCGAAACTAGCTCAGGTTTTATGCCATGCTAGAAGTTGGAGAGATGAAGGGGTGAGAAGTTTACGGGACAAATGTGTCGTGCTGCTTGTCGTTTGTTGCTAACACAAAAATCAATTCAAGATTTACATCCGGTGAAAAAAATGTTCATACTCCCCAAAAACTAGATTGACTCTGATGTTGCATAAATATACCATATACTAACTTCTCTGTAACTATGATGCAACGCATAGGGGTGACTTTTTAGAAGAGGTTTTCCTACTGACTACGCGAGAGCACGCATTGTCGCGGTGAGCCTGCATGCAGACACGACCAAGCGGTACCGTAGTCTTTCCGACTGCAAGTGGCCAACGATTCATAAATGTTTGGCCGACTTTATGCAGAGGCAATCAATATGCCTTATATTGGATTAGTCCAATGGGGTCTCAGCACCATCAAACCATGGAGGGTGTGGCCTGTTGATAATATGGTCGTTGATCTAGTTAGACAATCCAGTGAAATATGTCATAAGTGAATGCTAATGAAACAAAAGTCAGTAGAACATACTTACTTTGAACTTTTAAGTAACAGCGGATAAATATGAAGACATCTCCAAGATATCGTAAAAGAACATTCAAATGCATTAGCGAAAATGCACATTCGAGTTTCCTTTTTGGTTGCATTCCTGGCTGCACAGGTTTTCGTTTTACGCGTGGAGTTGTAGACAACTTTTAAATAAAATTGATAGATGACACATAAGCCACGAAAAAAAATCGGTGTAATGTCGATATTTTTATGTTGTAGAAGCATCAATTTAACTGTGTCCTTTTAAAATCCTATGATTCATTTTTTAATATTCTAACAAATAAATAATCTCAGAAAATTTATGACATGATAGATTTGTGTTGTTCAATATAGTTTTTTTGGGGCAGCAACACTTCAACCAGATGGAATTTATAAGGAACAAGTCGAGGTAGAGTAGCATGCTAGCTGGCATGTATAGGGCAAGAGAGGAGACTGAGTCGAAGTGCAGCTGATGTGCCCCCAAGGAATAGTGGAACCCTGTACCTTCTGTGCCGTGGAGTGTGATGGATGTATAAAGAACTTTATACCCTAGGGGCGGGGAGTAAGATGATGGATTAGAGTGAAACGGTTGGTGGCGTGCAACGGGCAGGCTCGTGTGGAGCCTTGAAGAGTACATAAAATCCATAAATTGTAGCGTGCAGTGAATTAATGTATGAGGAGCTTGGGTAACAAAATCATTCATTTTGCAATTTTATAACTTGAACCAAAACTATAACAAAATTTTCGTCTATAGCAATTATCGTGGAAGCAACAGTCTGAACGGCAGATAATGATGACTTTCAGAAAGATTCGCGATTGCTAGACATTCATTTGTGATGTGTAAAAACTCATTAACCCCGGCCAATTCTTTCAATGTCTAGTCATTTGTAATAGCAATTATTACTTGCATTGCGTGACTGAAGTCAGTCCATCATTATCAGTAGATAAGCAGCGTTTTGCACAATGTTTTTTAACATATTGCAATGACACGAACTGTCAGTTTCATGAATGCGATATGTATGAATTGAAGTATTTTTTCTAAGTCAGCCACATTGCATAGAGAATATTTTTTCTCCTTGTTGTACTTCTGCAACAGTTGCTGCTTTTAAGAGTGCGTTGCAATAATTAATAGCGTTCACTAATCCCTCTCCCGACGCCAAAATGTAAGAATTATTTGGATTGACATCAACTGCTGGTTTTGTCCTCAATATTGTTTCGATAATCTCCTCGTAGATGGGGCGAAAGAGGACAGGGACTTTTTTCTCAAGAGACTCGGTAATTTGGTCCCGTAAGGTGAAAGCCCATTCAGAATATCTGGGTAGGTTTACTTCACCACTCCTTCGTCGATTGAATAGGATGAGTGGAGCTAGAGTAGCTCTGCTTAAATTAAAATAAGTGGAGCGAGAGTTGGCTTGTTCGATTAAATTAAATGCACATAGTGGTTTTCTCATCCCCTGGAGGTCTGCTCATGCAAAATTGGTGCGGCGTATAGCTTCCTGGGGGTCTGAACCGGGCACTTCGATCGTGAATTCCGCCGTGTCGTGGTCAGCAACTCTTAGTTTGTTGCCGACCAAGCGCTCCTCAATTGACATGACTAGGTTCAGTATGTTGTTCCCCTGGGCTGGTTCACGAACATATTGGGGTATGTCAGTTTCGGCGATAAACACCGTTAGTTTTTTGCTTGGGGCCTGTGAAGCTAGGCTCACCCAGTCAATCAATACGTGGGTGATTGAAGTCGCCTATGCTGATGGTCTCGTGTTTGTTGAGACAATTTATTCCAGCTTCTTGTAGAGCCGAGCATCATATTCCGCATGGGTGTGACTGTTGCGGTACACCAATGCCTGCTTCAATGTGCATGGGCCACCTCGATTTCTGCGTTGGGTATTTTGCAAGAAACTGTTGCGAGCGTCGCTCTAAGAAATCGGTGCAGCATCTTCTTTGTGTACAGCACGGGCCTGCCCCTCGTTTATTATGGGTAGGTTTGTCCACGTTGAACGCCTGGTAGCCACACCTCTGCATACAGCCAGGTTTCTAATCTGAAGATCGAGCCATGTTTCGTTTATGCCAATGACATCAAACAAGTACAGGGTCACCAGTCCCCGCAGTTCGTCGAACTGAAGGCCATGGAGCTGCGCGCTACAAAAGAAGACCTTTAGACGGTGCGTGTCTTTTACCCCTCCTTTGGAACGAGGGACCTCGACCTGGCGACTGTGAAACGGGATTTTGACCATCCCTGGAGTTGCCTTCGTGTGAGCCCTGTAACGCATTTATCGTGCCCACATCTTCCTCCCCTTAATGTGACTGATTGGTCGTCGCTTCCGTCGGGGAATTTGCTGCGGGCACGGAATCCTCTAGGTAGGGTTCTCTGCAGCCAAAACTGGATCGTACAAACCACGCTGAACCCCTAGCTTTTAGTCATAGTATTGCTGAGCGCTTAGGTGGAGCAGTCTGCAAAGTTGGCCATTTCTTATATCATTCAGGTAAAGACCGTCTTATAGTAAAAAAACGGGTCTTTCTCGAAAATCATCAAACAAGTTAATAAAGGATACTCCTCTCGACTTGCATATAGTCTCGAGGGCTCGATTTGTAAAGGTTAGTTTTCTATACAGCTCATCATCATTCATTCGCGGTAGGATGGATGTGATGGCCACTCGATTAATTTTTTGTCTCAAGGTCATAAATCCCGTTTTTTTTGCGGCCAGCTAACGACCTCGTGGCCAGACGGGAAGTAGGCAGCCTGGGTTTAGAATTAGGGGTTGGAAAAGAGTTGCGAGCACACAACATGCACGATAGCCCAGACAGGGGGTTTGGGGGTGGAGCCGTGCTGCCGTTGCAGACTTACCTAGGACGTCACTGTAAGAAGTCAGGGCTAAGCCACCAAGACTCCTCCGTGATTTAACTAGGTCTTCCCGGTCCACCCTCTCCCGAGATGCATCTCCATCCAGTTGTAAAAAGCATGAAGCACAAACCCAGTTACTTTCACTAGTGTTCTTGTTTGCTATCATTCTCTATATCGGAACTAAAGTTTCTTCAAACTCTCCAGATCACGTTTGGTACTAACAAATCCTCTAGGACCTTACCCACCTCAACCTTTAGCTCCCCAACTGACTCACGCCGCATTATTTTCGCACACAATTTTCATATTCTCATTGCATTCTATTTACAGTTTATAATAATCATGAAGAGAGCAGACATTCTTCACATCATATTTTTTTTGCTGTATTAGGCTCACACGAATTAATATCACTTTCACATGTATTCAATTTGGTTGTTACACTCATTTCTTTGTATTGCAATTCCTTCGATTTATCTTTATTATCACAGTGTCGAACCTTACTAACCTAACTAACTTAACCAAGAATCATGTATATCTATTCCCGTTTTCATGTTCTTCCATGCTATTTATTAATTGATTTATAATTTGTACATAAGGAGTCTCTACACTTGGCTCTATATTTTACCTATTATCGGCAGTAGGAATACACTCCTCCGATTTTGATTTGGCAAATATCATATTCATTTCAAATTTCAAACGAATCTACATCACCTT
>SDVV010016829.1:0-14136 GCA_016164225.1 Gammarus roeselii | reverse complement strand
GATTTGCAAATTCTTTCCTCTCACTCTAATTTATTGAATTTTACAGATGCTTCTTTCTAATATTTGAAACTATCAATTTTTACCATTCTAATTTGAAATTTTATTTTTACCTTTTTCAGTTCATTTAAGAATTCTGTATTTGCTCAGTTTCAGATAATGCAATGCCCTATGACTGTTGTTGTTGTTTTGGCTGGCTGAAGTGCTCATCTTGATCTTTGCTTATGAACAGTTAGGGGTGTCCAGGGGTGCATTCTGGGATTTGCTTGCAGCCTGAGTAATTGTTAGTCATCCATAACTGTTAAATTGGCCTAGGGTGCTACTACTTGTTGGGCTGTGAGTGGTCCTTGGTGGTTGTGCATGGCACCTTCTGGACACTGGTGGTTGGGTGGTGTGTTTTACTGACTTGCTAGAAATTAGGCCAAGAGATTGGTAGCATGACACCAGCCACACTCTTCTTCACTACTTTTGGTTGGGCACTATTGGTATTTTTTGCTGAAACAATGTCTTTGAGCAAGGAGCCAAGTTTGAAGCGTCAATCTCAATAGTAATTTTGCACCTTTTTAAGAATTCACTTTGTTACTTATTCCTTACTTGGATATTTATCAAGAGTATAGGCAGGTTAATGGGGTCAATGTTATTGATGGAGAGGGTCTCCCCAGTAGTGGAGCTCTTCTGTCCCCTTCCTACCAAGATATGTTCAGAATCTTTATTTAGTCTCATAGATTACTTTTCTCTGCAAGATTTTACTTCCCATTTATTTTATCAAAACATTACTGCTCTATAGATTAAGTCTTCCCAATAATGAGATGCATGATTTGCATCTTTTGAAGCTCATTCTTGAATGTGTATTTGGGTTCTGTTTGTATATTATTCTTCAGTTTGCATGTGCTTATTATTTCTTTGATTTTTTTTGCAACAGGTTTTGTGGGAGCTATACATGCGCCTTGGTTCTTTCTTTTGGTTAAACCAGTGTAGAGTACCAATTCATGGGATGCTCCTTTGATGGAGTGAATTAGGTATCTCAATTTGTGCGCTACTGATAGGAATTTTTACATGCTACTTTTTATAATAGTAAAAATCTTGCTAAATTGTTACTTCCCTATCATAGTCAACTTGTCTTCAATAAGTACAAAGTCTCTAGCAGAAGCAGATGGCCACCAACATGAAAACTAGCGCTCTAATACCGTGGCTGGCTATGAAGTCATGACTTGCTCGACCGCATTGGGTGAGCCCTGACACCGCTGGAAGAGATTGGAAGGGACATTTCTCAGTCTATATGCTGGTGTGACTGGTGAGCTGTGTGTTGCTCAACCCACGCGACAGGCGGACCCTGTCAATGCTGGGTGACCCCTACTCCTCCATGTTCACTAGGCGTGAGACTCTGCAAGACCATGTTGACTATGTTCATCTGATGCAAGAGCTGTGAAGTGTGTCTGTCTTTGCATAGATGTGTTATCTGTAGGTTCAGGAATAGTTGCATGAAGAGAATCAAATTGTGTTGCCAGTGTGTGATTTAGGTGTTGGTAGGTTGGACAAAGGTTCAGTAGGTTGTGGCATGGATGTGCTGGATCTGAAATTCTGTTGAAAAATTGGGTCCCCTCTCATATTAAAATGTTTGAGAGGGTGGACCTTGATTTCTTCTTGCAAGGGCAGGATGGGTGTGGTTGTGTACAGCCCGTTGCGAGTTCTGTCCCCTTTGCAGGGAGTTAGTTTGTGTGGGTGCAAGGTCAGAGGACCAAGCGGTGCATGCATAGGAGATTACGGGCCTGATGAAGCGTTTGTATAGTTAACATAAGTGGTCGAAGTGAGTGCCCAAGACATGTTCAGTCTGGGTCTGGCTTTGATGCCGATGTTGTTTGTGTGAGCCTTGAATGTCATCCCCGTGTTGTCACCAGGGCAGCCAAACATGTATTTGTCTCAGCACAAACCTTCTCTGCTTTGCTTGATCCTATTAATCATTAAATTTTTTGTCCCCTCTTCAAGGTGGGTAATACCCTGCACAAGTCTAAACCTGTTTTATTTGTTACAGGATTTACTTATTGTCAGCAGTTACCTAAGTGCCTTGCTTTGCCTGTCCTGCTGGTGACTTGTTAGCTAATGCTTGCCAACTGCCTCACTAATTGTGTAACCCACCGCATCCATTGAAGCTGGTCTGAACTCATTGCCTTGGTGAGTGCTGCATGGTTGCCTGCGGAGGATTGCATGAGCACCCACCCATGAGTTAGTGCAATTCTCTGATATGCTTTTAATAATTTTATTATTCCTTTGAATTCTTCATATTTCTTTTTTTATTTCAATGCTCTCTATCAGAAATCATTTAATTGCTTTGTTTTGTCTCGTGAACCCTGGCTTATTGATAATCCAATCCTGCATTCATTACAGTTCATTAGTTTCTTGTGTCTGCCTTGTCAATATTTTCATTCACTGCTAGGCTGCTTTTATTTGCTTGCAGGACACATTGCTGAAGCGTTATTCTCATTGTTTGCTTATGCTTTTGTTATTGCCTCCTATTTAGTGAATATCAGAATACTTTGCCAATTGTGTATGATTTGCAATACAAGTTTCTTATCCTAATCTTGTTGCCTAATTGTGCTGATAGAAAAAGCTTTGATGCCTGAATTTTATTTTCCTTTGTTTGACTTTTTGCCTGATATTATTTCACGATATTAATTTTCCTTAGTGCCTCAGGAAGCTGCCCCATTGGTTGTAATTTTATTGGTGTTCAATATTCTTGCCTTGCAGAATGCTGGCTTCCTTCAGGAGTCAGCATCCCCACCTGCTCATGCTCCTTTTTCTAGGTACATTATTCACCGGATACTATTTGCATTGCAACCCCTCACTATTGATTTAGAGTACATTGACCTTATACCTCAACTTTCATTGACCTTCCAACCACTTCTAATTTAGACTTCATAGGGAGACAAAGGACAACATGTTTGTCTGATCTGCCCGTTAAGCACGGTTACAGTGTCATAAGTTACCCCAAGGATAGCTGTAGTGGGGTATAGGGGTGTTGATGAGTGTGACATAGGAGTGGATTTGGTGTTTACTTTTATGTGGTGTTGATTTGAGGGATGACTTGCTTGCAGACACCTTCATTCTGCTGTCCAGCAATCAGACATCAAAAGAGCTGAAGTACTGCTGTAGCTGTGCAGCTGCGGTCTTGTGCGATTATTGTGAGATCATTCACGTATGAGCGGATGTAGGCATTCAGTTTTGTTGGAATGGGCAGGTTGTGCATGAAGGCAATGAAATGGGAGGGGGAAAGCACAGAGCCCTTTGGGGCACCATTTATGAAGTAGCAGGTTTGAGATGGCTCATTATTGTTGACTGTGTTCATGTCTACCGGTGAGGAAATTAGGAAGCCACTTCTCGTAGTTTGGATGGATGTGTGTCGAGTATTTTATTTATGAGGGCCTGTTTGGAACTGTGTCAAAGGCTTGACTAAAATTGATAGCGCATATCAAGGTGCATTTCACTGGCTTCTCTTTGTTCAGGCCTTCATGGATAGTTTGATGGGGTTGTTGAGGAGTGTTGAGCCCTAAAAATTGAGGGTTGCAATGGAAGAAGCGGGTCTGTATGTGGCTGGATTGGTAGGAACTGTGATGGGTTTTGGTATGGGGATGGTTTTAGCTCTTTCCAAATGTTGGGTATTGTACCCAACATTGTGTAGAATGAAAAAATTTAAAATGTCTGAGGGCCGATGTCAGCTATGGACCGTCATAGCAGGTGTGAAAAGGGGATCTGTGTTGGGATTGATCTGCAATCTGTGTAACTGTTGAAGCATCCTCTTGTTGTCTGGGTGGTGTGGTAGGTGACAAATGTTTGCTTAGTGTTTGTTGTGTATGTCTGCTTGTTGTTTCTGTTGGTCTGTTGATATGGTGTGGGTGTTGGGTGGAAGGATTGCCTCATGTGTGTCTACACAGTTTGTGTTGTTGAAGCTTCCAATGAATTTCAATAATTTTGATTGTGAGGTTGGAAAGTTGGTGTTTGCAAGCACATCTCACCATAGATTTATCTGTTTCTCATGAATATTTGCATCTATTTCTTCATTAAGGATTTGAACCTGAGTTTCTCACCTTGGTTTCCCCAAGACCATCCCACACCCCAACAAGGCTAGAGTGCAGAGCACAACAAGAGGCACAAATGCCATAGCATGCCAGACTGCAAAGTCCGGCAAAACAATGGAGCAGAAAAAAACAGGAAATTTGTGCTTCAGGCAACTGATCATACAGCAGTTCTGTTGGTCATAATATAAAACATACACATATATACATACATACACATACACACACATATATACAAAAATATATATCTATATACATACTTACACATGCATCCCTACAAATAAATTAAACTTCCTCAGCCTAGTCAGAATCTAAAAATTCCTCATACATCAGATCAACAAGGGCTTGCTTATAACAAGTGAAATCTTTCAACTGCATTAGGTCAGCACAGACTCAGCAGGCAAGCCATTTCACATAAGAACTGAAGGATTTACTGCGGACATCAGAGGAGCGAGGAGGAAACGCCAGTTACAGCCAATGACCTCCAGTACCAACTCTTGGAGCCAAAGAGTACATAGTTAGCAAATCCTTGGAGTTCCCATGCAAAATTTTCTAATATTTGATCAGGTTTGCCCTAAGAAGCCAGCCCTCAATGGAAAACAAATCCAGGCTCCTCAAACGATCCCTAGTTCATCAATGTTTTTAGACCATCTCCTCTGGACAGACTCCAGCATCTTGCACTGCAGTCCCCACAATATCCAGTGTTCCAAATGCAGGATGCATACTCAATAAGGGGACGAATATGCGAAACATAGTGATTCGGTTATTGGTAGAGGGGTAATTACAAAACTGGTTTTGCTCCTGTATTTTACGCTTAATTTTTGCCGAAAAATCTGGTTTGAAACTGCGGACAAACACCGCAGGTATATGTTGTCTATCTGCATGGTTATTTACTGTGGTGAAGTGTTTCATGCCTGTGTCAAGGGATGTGAATTGGTTAGATGTCTAATTCTTGTAGGTCAATTTCTATTTATTTTTTGTATTCGCCACTTGTTTGGGTTAATTGTTGCATGCACCACATTTATCATCTCATCTCTCTCTTCTGCATATCTTGGGCATACCCGTACCAAGTACATATGATGGGTCATGATCGTATTACGTTCACAACATCGTGTAGCCAGTGGATGAACGAGTGAGTGACCGGTAGCGAACATCTCACTTTTAGCTGAGCATAAGTATCAGCTTTTCCGAAACATGACGGGAAACCAAAGAAATAACCAAGTATATTTTGAATACATAATAAATGCGTGCTCCATCCTGATGATACATAGCATTGCGATCAGACATTATGTTGGTATGACGTGATGGGTTGATTATCTGCCTGATACGTTGGGTAGCAGAGGTTATCTGGTTATGTGAGGGTGTGAGTTAAAGGGTGTCTGCTATACATGCATGTGTGAGCCGGGTCAGGCATAATTAAAGCGACGCTGTGCGAGGAGATCCCTGTCTTTTATTCGTGACGTTACATTACACGCTTTGCGGAAATACGATAGTAGTGAGAATGAATCTCATTATATCTTTCACTATCGGGGCTAAACAGAATTGCATTGACAAGGTGATAGTGTTGATGCTTTGAACGAGCTGAAAAATATAGTTTTACGTTACCAGTTTCGTGTTAATCGTCAGCAATCGTTTGACTCTGCCTGTGGGCAAGCAATGACGTGGTACATTTCTGCTTGAAAGGTACGGTTGCGCTATTCTGAATGTCAGCTGGTAGCTTGTTGAAACTCTTTGGACCTGAAATAGTGAAAGGTTTGGCGCCAAACCCTGTTCCTCTGAACTCAGTGTCAATATTATTTGCATTCCGCTTTGATCGTTGATGGGCGGCTTTTCGAGTTGTCAACACTACACCGTTTGAACAGGAAATCTTGCTATGAATTTGAAAAACTCGCATTGCATCGCTCAGCTCAAGTTGTTCCTGGATGTTTAACCCCTGATTTTTTTTTAGAATTGGTGTCACGTGATCGCTCTTCCTAAAGCTCCCATCGTGAGCTACTTTTGCTGTGAAGTTTATGCTACGTTGAATGTCTATGAGGAATGTTTTCGTGCACTTTCCCCATATGGTAGGGCAGTAGTTTGAATGTGAAAAAAATCAGAACATTGATTACGATGAAGTCTGGACTTGAAGTCGAATTGTTACTTCGTTCAACTGAAAAATATGAGTGTACCATCCAGTTTGGAACAGAGCTTATCAACATGATGTCCAAATGTCATATTGGGATCAAGCAACACTATCAGACTTTTCATTTTGTTGACAAGAGGGATTTCTGCGCCCATACAATCAACAGCAAAATTTTCGGGAACTCTCCGTGTCTCTGCTTTGGATCCCAGGATAATGCACTGTGTTTTACTTGTATTAACTTTAAGCCCATTTGAAGAATATCAATTATTTATGTGGGTCAGCGCTGTTTCAGCATCTTTCTTCAGCTTTTCTAATTCGTTTGCCGGTCTTACGAACAGCAATTGAACATCGTCCGTGAATAATGTCATTCTGGCATTGCGGTGAGTGTTTCCACAGTTTATGTCATTGATGAACAGAAGGAAAAAAAACGATCTGAGAATTGATCCTTGTGGAACCCTGAAATATACCGGTCTTTGAGAGGAGGTGATCTTTCTATCTAACACGACAAACTGGGACCGATGCCTGGGCAGCTTTCAAACCAGGGTGTTTAGATGTTCAGTGTAGCAGTTTTTGCAGCAAAACGTCATTATTCACACTGTCAAATGCTTCAAAGAGATCCATCAGCCAGCACGAGTAATGGTAGACTACTTGCGTCTATATTTTTGTATACGAGCTCGGAGATTTTTAGTAGCGCGTCTTCAGTAGAGGTCTTCCATCTGTATGCACACTGACATTCACTGATCAGGTTCGCCTCTTCTTGTTAGTCAAGAAGTTGACGAGCAATAATCTTGTCCATGAATTTTGAGGCCGCCGTGGCCGAGTGGTTAGTGTATCCGACTGCAGTGTCAGCCTTTGGTGCTGCATGTCGCGAGTTCGAGCCTCGGCAGGGACACGGCGGTCTTGTGGCGAGGAGATTGGGCTCCTCCCCCCTCTGTGTCTGCCTAACTTAGCCACCCCCCTAACTAGGGGGAAACGGCTGTATGTCTGTGTCTGTCTGTCTATGAATTTTGAAGTTACTGGTAGGAGGCCTATGGGTCTGTGATTTGAAGTGACGTTTACTTCTCACTTTTTATGGATAGCTTTGATCAGCGCGAGTTTCCAATTTTGCGGGAAGGTATTTGTAACAATGGATGTGTTGATGCGCAGATGCGATATAAAATTTCTAAGCCGTCTTTGAGGTACTGTAATGCTATTACATCGTTTCCACAAGAATTTGTATTAATGAGCGCATAAATAGCCGTAACAATTTCCAATCTGCTTACCAGGCTCGGTGTCCACAATTGGTCCTTCTTGATGGATGAGTCGTGATGAGATGGAACTGTGAACCGAGTTAGCTTATGCATTACCTGGGTTTTGTGTACCATCGAGAAAATGTTGTTATATTCGTTTATTACCTCTTCGTGAGTGTGCTCACCGACATTAGCAAAAAACTCATTGAACGATTCTGATATTTTTGCAGGGTTTTCATAACTTGAATACTTTTTGGCACAATGTTCCCAAAAATGTTCCAAGCCTGCTTCGGGTTGTTTTTTGCTTTTTCTAATTCTGCAAGGTGCCCATCTATCTATGCTTTGCCTATTCTACTTTTTTTCTCATTGGTTGGCAAACCACTCGCATGACAATTAAAACACGCGACTCATCGGTCAAATCCGTGTTGTTTCATTTCTTGTTTCTTCCATTACTATTTTTGTTAGCTTGACCTCTCCGAAATCTTTGAAAATATTTTGAGTTTTGTATTTCCTGATCGAGTTCAGGAGTCATCCAGCTGACTGGAGGGTGAATTATTTTCTTTGTAACTATTGGTGCTAAAGAGTCGAGAGCTGCTGAGAACGTGACTGCGCATGAAATTCCCGTCATCCGTGTTGCGCATGTTGTTAAGCAATGGTATTCTATTCCATAACTCTTGTTTCAGTAAATCTCGTGAGTAGTTTTCTTTAGTTCTACACGTCCGGATAATTGGCATCCATTTTTCGTCACGTACTGTGATCAGGCAGCTTATTTCCTGATGGTCGGCAAGTGACTCACAAACCTTGGTGCCTATGACAGACGATCGGATGTTCGTAATTATCAGATCGAGCATTGAGCTACCAACTTTTGTGATTCAAGCAAATTCTTCAATGAGCTGCTCAAGTTTTAATCTTATAATTATTACGCCACATTTATTAGGTAATAATGTTCTTCTTCAAAGTAGCTGATGTCTGGAGATTAGATTATATGTGGCTGATTGACAGGTTGCTGGCTTTGGGTGGCATGTCAATGGTTCCGATTTAGTTTTTCTTACATGGACGGTAATCCATGCATCGTCCACTTCATCTCCACAACTAACCGTTTTCAATTTCTTGGTTGTGAACTCATTTCAGGCATAGGTATAGTCACCGCCTCCTCTTTTACCACGGCCTTTTCTGAACAGTTCATACCCATCTATCTGAATGAAGTTGCTATCCATGCTGTGTGCAAGCCATGTCTCTGTAAGGCAGAGCATATCAACGTCTTCATTCCTTAGCATTAGTTTAATCTGGTCTAGTTTGGACAAAAGATTTCGCACGTTTATGTGTTTTATTTGTAGGTGGTCCTTGTCCTTTGATCGAGGCTTGATTGCTTTGTCGTCCAGCTCGTGAGGGGCCCAATTACAATCTAGTCATGTGTGCACTGGTGCTCTTCGATGACTATAGCTCCGATTTGCGTTGATACTGTCGGTGACCGTAGTGTTGCCTGTATCGAGGTCCTGGCTTTTGGGGACGCTGTCTGATGAGTCTTCTGCATAGATGCAGATATCAGGTGCATCGCACAGAGCAGTGAATTGATCGGAGCAGAAGTTTTTTTTAACATTTGATGTACTGTTCGTTTTGGGAGAATGTATGAATTTCTGCTTAGGTACAAGCGCGCTGTAGTGATGGTCTTTTAAGTGAATGAATACCCTGAGACCTGTCTGTTTGCTATTCAAGTGAGATTTGATTGATCTTATTGTTGTATTGGCGCAGCCGTCTTCCTGAACGATGTCAATCTGAAGTCCCAGAGCGTTGCTCAGCATTGTGGGGACCAGGTCTCCCAGGGGTTGATTGTAGTCTCTGTTGTAAAAAACTGTTCCTTAAATATTAGGAATGCTTCATCGGAACCGTTTTTTGGAATGAAACTTGAATAGTAGTCCATGTTCACATCAGCCTCATGCCATGCTGCGCCCAGTAACGAGCCAATGTCTTGTTCAGGACAATACCAAATTTGATGCTTCCATGATTGACTGATGGCATGCATCAGGCAGTGGCCGTCTGTCAGAGTCGACTTTAGCTGTAATTTCCAACTATTTAACACTGTAGCAGTTTGGCTGTTTACATGGTTATGGAATTTTTTATTTCATGTCTTCTCTCTACTTTGTGAAGACTATATCTTAGGTGCTTGACTGAGAACATGATGATTAGTATTGTGATGAGGAGCATTGGGGTTTGTTTGGGATACCTCACAAAGGATGTAGAGTTGAGGTGGATGGTATTTTGTCAGGTGTTCAGTGGCAAGAGTAATAGGTGGGGGGTAGGTTTATGGGCAAATGGTTTGGTTAGGTGTTCAGTGGCCTTGATGATGGTTGGAGCGTATAGTTGGTGTGCTGCAGGCTTTGCGTGCTGTGCAGTGGCATATGTGATGGGTGGAGCGAATAGTTGATGTGCAGAGAGCTTTGCGTGCTGTGCAGTGGCATTGATGATACATGGAGCATATAGTTGACGTGCAGGGGGCTTGATGATGGGTGGAGCGTATAGTTGGTGTGCTGCGGGCTTTGCGTGCTGTGCAGTGGCATTGCTGATAGGTGTAGCATATAATCGGTGTGCAGGAGGCTTTCCGTGCTGTGCAGTGGCATTGATGAGGGGTAGAACGTAAGGTTGGTGTGCAAGGTGCTTTTCGTGCTGTGCAATGGCATTGCTGATAGGTGGAGCGTATAGTTGCTGTGCAAGGAGCTTTGCGGGCTGTGCAGTGGCATTGGTGATATGTGAAAATACATCACGTCGGGGTTTTTAGCAAGTCTGTTCCTTAGTATGCCGGTTGGTATAACACGGAGCTTCAGGGAGTAACATAGACTCATGAAGCGGTTCTTTTGTTTGATTGACGCGAGCTTGGTGGGTTCGGCCATTTATATCTTTGCGACACTATTTTTTACAAGGATTGTTTTGGCTATTTTGACCATGTCTCCACATTCGACACGATATATGAGCACTATTATGTAATTTTTGTACGGATTTTTGGTCTCAATGGTTCTAAAGAGTGCTTCAAGTTTTGTCCGTTGATCTTATAGACTGAACGTTTTGTCTTAAGGTCGTCTGGTTGAACATTTAAGATGAGGTGATCCCCTATAAGGACGATTCCAAAAGGTTTTTTAGTTTCTCCTGAAATGGTACTGGCATTGTACCCCGCACCAGACGGCTGGCTAGTTAGTAAGACCTGTCTGCCACTGTGGCAACCCTGCAGTGGGCGGCTGGTGAGCCCTGGGAAGCAGGGCTGGGGCCGTAGAGGTCAGGTAGTGGCTGACGGGAGGATGACGGGGGTTTATTTTCAGAGGAATTGGGCGCTGGGATGATAGAGTTTTCATTATTGGAGGGGTGTCAGCTAGATTTGCTTCCATGAGGGTGGTGACAAAGTAGTTCATGGGTTTGGCAGAAAAGTTGTGTAATTATGAAGATATCAGGTCGATATTTTTTCGGGTTTCTTGCGCAATTCTGCACGATGCGCAATTTGCGTTACTTCTAAAGCAAGCACAGCGGTTGCAATCGCCTATGCTACAAGTGCAGTAGTTTTTTATTGGATGTTGAGGTGTCGTGGGGGAGTTCCCTTGTTGAAGTGTAGATTCCGGGATAAGAGGTGTGTCTGTGTGACAAGAAAAGTGACTGTGTACCTAAAAAATTGGGTATATGTTACATACAGTTGATAAAATTGTTAATGATGCAACAGACTGCTCTAATAATGATGATTATACAATACAAAACATAAATAATACTGCACCTCTAATGATGAAGCAAATTGCACCAACAATGTTGCTTGGCAGTACAGAACACTGAATAATACTGCACTGATGATTATATAATAACAAACTGCTCTAAAAGTGATACTTTGCGGTACCGAGCACCGAGTAACACAGCACTGCTAATGGTGTTACACACTGATGTAGTAATGGTGATTTGCAGAACATAACCCTGAACAATACTATACTGCTAATGATATAATAACAAGCTGCTCTAATAGTGATGCTCTGCCGTACCGAGGACTGAGTAACACAGCATTGCTAATGATGTAACACACTGGTGTAGTGATGGTGATTTGCAGTACATACCACTGAATAATACTGCACTGCTAACTGTATAGTAACAAACTGCTCTAATAGTGATGCTTTGCCGTACCGAGTACTTAGTAATACAACATTGCTAAAGATGCAACACACTGATGTAGTAATGGTGATTTGCAGTACAGAACACTGAATAATACTGCACTGCTAATTATATAATAATAACAGACTACTCTAATAGTGATGCTTTGCCTTACCGAGCACTGAGTAACACACCATTGCTAATGATGCAACACACTGATGTATTAATGGTGATTTGCTGTTGGATGTGAGGCCTTATGATGGCTCAAAGTTGTTTATGGCAGTTCATTTGGATTGACGGACTTAGTGGCGATGGACGATAACTGTTTTTGGACGGGGTTCTGTGTAGTTTGTTTGCGAAATGTGTCTTCTAGCATTGTGTCAAGAAGCTGGCTGAACCGGGCTATATATTGGAAGCATTGCTAGGTGTGTTACCCTAAAAGTGCGGGCAGGAGTGATGTTGGGGAGAGGGTGTGCAGGGGTGATGCATTGTCCTGGACGCAAGGCGAGGCAGCAGCAAATGTCGGCTTGCGGCTGAGCAGGATGCCAGTGATGGTTGGATGGGGAAAGGGCTTGGGTTTGGGGTACGGCGAGCGACAGAAGTGCGTGGGGCAGTGGTTGTTGGTTTTCAAGTTCATACGTGACATTATTATAATAAGTCAGATACCAACGAAACATTGACACAATTTGTCTTAAACAGACGATTTCTTCTTGATTGATGATTGTAATATTTCTTCGTAGGTCCCACTTGGCAGCTTTATCACACTTGTCAGCTCTATCCGGGAGCGTCGTCACTGCACGTCCACTCTTCACGATCACCAGGCTAGGGATGTTTCGTATCCTACAGCATTCTGAACAGACGCAACTACTGATAAATCATGCGTCTCTACCCTCATAGTGTTCGAATTATGAGACTGAATTACGCCTAGGTGGAAAGTTTGTTATGCTGCGCACCAAACTAGCTGAAATTTTCCTCCAGAACGCGCCGGTTTCCCCGGTATTTACGCACCGCACCAATCGTCTATCCACATATATTAACCATCGCACTATTAATCTGCCTAGTGTTTTAACACAGCACCGCACCTGTCATCTGTAGCGACCCTTGTTCACCTAATAATCGACCTCCTATTTTATCTATATAATTAAAAGCTGAATCATTATAGCAGGTTTATGTAACTCAAAAAATAACATGACGCAAGCTGTTCTATGTCTATGTAAGCTTCTACATACTATACTACTCCATGTCTGTATGCGCTAGTTCTCGTCACTCTGGGGTCACCAGTTATGGAATACCTTTGTTAGAGGAACCTAAATAGTTAAGGTTGACAAAAAACTGGGCCACCAAGAGATTGAAATAAAACACAATATTTCAAATTTCAACTCAACTTATATTTTGGTGTTTGATGATCGTTGCGTTCTGGCACTCTTCTTTCCCTAATTTTCTTAGGGTCTTGATCATGGATGTTTTTCTTGGTTCCAGCGTTCAAGGGGCCGGTAGTAGCTGCAAGAATACATGGGATCAGGGAAGGCACTTTTGATACAAATCCTTCCCGCTACCCGTGTACCACTGTGCTTACTGTGGCCACGAGGTTTCTATAGCGGCAATGCATCAACAGAAGCTTGCCAAGTCGCTGTAGAACCACCAAATATATCTATGCTTAGCCATTGGCTACACCTGAAGAACCCCGGCAGAACACTCATACAGACACTTCATGCAGTAATTTATGAGAAAATAACTAACAAAAAGAATATCGTGGAGCATCTATAGTTAAATAACGAGAGATGACTGATTGCTAGCTCCCAATTTAAACAGCTCCACCAATTTTTCATCATAATTTATAGAACAGGCATAACAAATTGTGAGGTCTACATCCGAGCACTAGCCGAGCTTAGATAAGAAAATGAATTATTTCATAGAGACTGGAATTATTTTAAAGACAAATTCTAGTACAGCAGTATTCAAGATTTATAAAGATAATTCTAAACATGAGCAAGTTGCCCCCAACTTATTGCTAAGCAAAAACACGGAAATGATTCAATAGTAGACTTGTAAATTATGACCTTAGACAGGAATCGCCCGTCGGCAAATATTTTGCCAGCGCTGCCCATATATTGTTAATTATAATTTATACCTGAATGCCTAGTATAGAAAGTTTTCAAATATCAGCCACTGGTGACACAAGACTATACCTGCAATTACTCAGCCTCTTACTTCCTGAGTCACTTTTGCAACACTGGAAACCAATAGTGTTTTTATATATAAGGAATGTCACCTAGTTAGTAAATTACTTGTTGGGTATCGTTGGCAATTATGTTATTTTATTCGAGGTAGCTATAGCTACTATTTCATTCTCAAATGAGATCTGCAGGTTTCTCTTTTGTTGAAATGTTATACCATGTTAAGTGAGTCGAGACGGTATCCGAC
This sequence comes from Gammarus roeselii, assembly GCA_016164225.1. Classification (NCBI taxonomy): domain Eukaryota; kingdom Metazoa; phylum Arthropoda; class Malacostraca; order Amphipoda; family Gammaridae; genus Gammarus; species Gammarus roeselii. The sequence continues at coordinate 178 of SDVV010016829.1, read as the reverse complement.
TCCTAGATGTGTAGAAACAAATTTGAAAACATTCACTCGTTCAATAGTAGCTACTAGGAAGTTAATAATGTTTCACTCACAGTAACGGAAAAGTTGTAATGTTCACTTGTTCACAATGGTAACGGAAAAGTTATCGAGTAATTTATTTATCCCGAAAGCACCCACAGTTGCTCTCATA
>SDVV010016828.1:1623-14136 GCA_016164225.1 Gammarus roeselii | reverse complement strand
AACGTGTTTAGCACCGAGCAACAAAAATGATTCCGGAACTGAGAAATAAAACTTATCCGTTAAGACTCGACAAACCTTGACTGATTTCACTTGAAAGATGGTGACTTGGAGGTCAGTTAATAGGAACCTTCAAATAGCGAAGTGGGCTTACTTGAGCTAGCCCTGAGGGCCTTATTGACCGAAATTATAACCCAAGGAATAGAAATGTATGTATGTGTATGTTTGGACATACAGCTGTTTCCCTCTAGTTATGAGGGTGGCTAATTTAGGCTGACACAGAGGGGGAAGGCGTCCAATCCCCTCGTCACAAGACCGCCGTGTCCATGCCGATGCTCGAACTCGCGACATGCAGCACCAGGAATAGAAATAATAAACAAAAATTGCAGTTAAAATTATTCAGAACATCAGTGGCCGAATGCTTCTTCAAAATCAAGATACAACAACTTAGAACCGTTTACCAAATGTGCAATTAACCTTAATAACGTGAACACCTTTAAATTGGGCTAAATTGGGCTCAATTATTAAAAGACTTAAACTAGAACAGCTAATTGAGGGGCCAACTAGAATCACAAAAGTAGCTCATTGCTCGATCTGATAATCACGAACAATCAATCGTCTGTCCTCAACACCAATGTCTGCGAATCTCTTGCCGACCATAGTGAAATAAGCTGCCTGATCACTGTGCGTAGAGGAAAACGGAAGCCCGTCATTAGGACGTATAGAACCAAAGAATACTACTCACGAGAGTAGTTGAAAAAAGAGTTATCGAACAGAGTATCATGGCTAGACAATATGCGTAATACGGACGATGTGAATTCTCAATCGTCCATTTTCGCAGAAACGATCTCAGCGGCCCTCGATACAGTAGCACCAATAGTCACAAAGAAACTTACACGCCCTCCAGTCAGCTGGATGACTCCTGAACTCCATCAAGAGATATAAAACCCAAAATGTTTTCAAAGTTTTCTGAAAGTTCAGGCCAACAAAAGTGCTGATAAAAATAACACAGACTCAAATAGCTCGGATCTGACCGATGAATCGCGTGTTCTCAATGTCTGGCGAGTGGTCTGCCAGCCGATGCGGAAACGTGTAAAAACATCTAATGGGCACCCCTTTACTAAGAAAATCTGGCGTTAGGAGTATGGTCGCCAAGGTGGCAGTAACCTCCGTTGGAGTCTTCAGCATTCGGCAACCCATGAACTTTATTTATTATTTATTATTTGCTTCCATGTTCCACCGGAGTCCCAACGCGAAGTTAATGCAGACTCCCCCGTAGGACGGTAACCCATGAACGATGGGCACTTCATCTAGGCTGGGCTAAGTGTCCCTCAAATTCCATTTTGAACTTTTGCTAGAATGGACTGATCAGTTCATCCCAGGCCTACTACTACTCATGATCAACTTGGCATACAAACATGAGATGGTGCGAAAACATTTCCTTTTTATAACGCATCATATAGTGAAGCAGCGTCCAGTTTTTTCTATTCTGTTCTTTGATATCGACTAAACCTCACCATCCTCCTATGTACGATTAAAGGGGACAAGCTGCATCATGCAATTAGGAAAACGTGAAGTCACAAAACTCTTTGCCCCTCTTCGACGATATTGGAACCTCTTGGTAAAGGGCGTATCCCCAATACTGAAGCTACTCATAATATATTCCCAACGAGTGAGAAACAAAATTAAGAAACAATGACGAAAGTTACTTCAGTCCCACCTCAACATACCAAACATTTATGTTTTCTATGCTGTCATTTTTTGCTGATCTTAGGTTTCTCTGACGTCACAGCCTCAACGTTAGTAGCGTCATCTGGCGGAATATGTTTGTATGTGTTAACCACACTGCTTCTACGGGCCACAGGCGACACTGTCAACATGCTTGCACTCTCTTGCAATTAACGCGACGGGCGGCAACAATAAACCAGCCTGCACCAACCGCGCTAGGAGAGCGTCATCGCTGTCCTTGTTTATGCAGGCTGCTGCCAGAGGAACGGTGGGGAGGCTCTGCAGGGGTGTGTACTTTTGCTTGTAAGGGATTTTTATACAAGACTATGACAAAGATTTATCTTTTGAAGACAGGATGAGCTAGGAAATATACATTCCAATGGTATGACCTCGCTGGGAAAAGATAAAAAAGTAAACGAATATTTTGGTAAATATCTGCGACGTTCGTGTAATTATCATTATGTTGTTTTATCTTACTGCCTAACATTACGTTCTTACAGAAGATAACAGTCACCTACATATTCTGAGAGATGTATCGTTTTTCAACATGATGCGAGCGTCTATACCCTACTGGCAGCTGGTGCCCGCTATTGGCGTCAATGATGACGTCTATACCCTACTGGCAGCTGGTTCCCGTTATTTCACAATATTGTTCTTTCTATCTAAACTTCAAAGCCATAATTTATTTCCTGCAAAAGCTGTCATTTTTGTTGCGCATCGTTTTGTGGCGTCATCTCGAACGAACCGTGGATAAAGGAGGCGTTGAACCTTTGCTTACGGCTTGGTATCGTATTCGCCCTGATACCATTGAAGCCTCCCAACCGGGATTGTTCACGCATCCGCCACGCTCCTCCCATTTGAAACAAGCTTTTCCCGGTGGTAAATGAGTCCCTGCAGAATAGAGATTGCGGTGGTCCGGGTATTATAGTGTCCAGCTGAAATGCTTGATTGCAGTACAACAGATTGGCTGTTCGAGTTTTGGTGAACACATCCTGCGCTTTGAAGGCGAAGTAACTTGGCACGTTGACGGCTGCTGTGTTAACGCGATTAGCTATGCAGACGACATGGTCTTTCAGGCCCCACATGTCGATGTTTTTCAGACGTTGCTAAATATAATAATTATAATAATAGTAAAAGCTTTATTAACAACCAAAATTGGCCTAGTATTACAATTGAGACATCTTATTTTAGGGTTACAGTGGGAACAAAGTTATAAAATTACCGCACACCACTAAGAATAAGTTACGGCATACAACTCTATCCTGCCTATGCGTATAGTAATTTTCTCCATCCCCTTAACAATGACGAGGCAGCCAGCGCATCACCAGAGCAGATTGCAACGGGGATTTCATTTGGGGAGTTCATAACTCAAGTCATAAGGCTGTGTGCCGCTTTACGTGACAGTACCTTGATGTGATCTGATTGGTTTTCAGCAAAAACCTTGCTCGCTGACGACGAGCGAGGGACCTGCATCAGCCATCTAAATGTGTCATTATAACTCACTGTTAATTTCCTCACGCTATATTGAAAGTATTTTCTCCACAGTGCATTACAATAAATCGAGTAACAGTATGATTTGAATGGCTAAATTTATGCGAGACTTATTTAGCATGGTCATTACAGTGATAGCTCCACCATTCACCAGCCACCGAAAAACAGTAAACCAGTAAACCAGTAAACCAGAAAACCAGTAAACCAGAAAACCAGTAAACCAGTAACCGAAAACGGAAGTCTTGGCACCGACACAAGGCCTCATAGAAAAAGAAGACTAGGTCAAGAAAATCAAGGTAATGTGACGAACGGTACTCTCAAATGTTACTATGTGAACGCTAGAAGTCTCCGAGACAAAATCGACGAACTAGGTATCCATGCAATGAATGGATGTATCCACATAATAGCAATCACGGAATCGTGGATGAAATTGAGCATCAGGCATTATTCGGGCGAATTTACTCTCCCCGGTTACTGAATATTTCACAAAGATAGACAAAGCCGAGAGTGCGGTGGAGTGCTGTTTCTCATGAAAAAAACAATTTGCAAATATTGGAGGTCACCATTCCAAACATCAGACACAACATAGTATCAATCCAAGTAGTCGGTAAACATATAAAATGTCAAATCACCCTCGTCTATAGCCCCCCAAAAAGCAGGGTTGCAGATGACATCGAACTTAACTAAACTCTCATCGATGTCGTCGCAACCCAACACAGTATAGTGCTTGGAGACTTCAATATCCTCGACATTGATTAAAACTAACGAATGCACTGCCACCGGCTGACGTCTGATTGATTTTGCAGACGATAAGTTCATGACCCAAATGGTGAAGACACCTACAAGAGGTAACAATATTCTTGATCTCCTATTTTGTGCAAGCGACTCTCATGTCACGAACGTCGTAGTGGGTGAATCACTCGGAACCAGCGACCACAACTCAAAAAGGTTTTTGATAGATCTCGAGTTGAAAACGTCAACAAACTGCGAAAAAGTCCCTAACTTTAGATTAGCCAATTTTGATGGCTTAAGAGAGTCAATGGCGTCAGCAGATATAACCCTCGGACAAGATGTCAATCAATCGCTTAAAAAAATTTTGACTGCACTTAAAAATATCGAATATGAGCATATCCCGCGCAAAAACAGGCGAACAGCAGTCAATCAGCCCAAGTACTAGCAAGGAGAATTGCATCGTCTTCAGTCACGAAAGAAAACAAAGCACTCGATAAAACAGAAAAATCCACATGACGATAGAAAAAAATGAATACAACATCAGCAGAAGAGATCTAAAGAGGATCCAGAAACGTAAGAAGAAGGATTATGAAAAGGAAATTGCCGCCAATGGCAAAACTAATCCGAAACAAATTGTTAGTTAGATTGCGAGTAAAAAAAATCAACATCTGTAATTGGTCCTCTCAAAAACGATGTTGGTGAACTAGAAACGGACGACACCAAACTGAGTGCCTTGCCAAATGAATACTTTTGTTCTGTTTTTACGTCAGAGAATCAGGATAATCCTAATCCCGAGGATATCATGGCGGAAAGACGAATTGAAGCCCTCAGCACGGTGAACTTTTCACCCGCCGAAGTTATTAAACATAAAGATACACTGGAAGTCACAAAATCTTCGGGTCCAAACCAAGTTCATCCCAGAATTCTAAAAGAGACTAGAAACGAAATCGCCGAACATTTATCAAATATTTTCACCCAATCTCTCACAAATGGCCCCTGCCCCTTTAAATGGAACGAAGCCAATGTTACCCCGATTATTAAAAAAATGGGACAAAAAGAGTCCCGGCAATTACCGTACAATTAGTCTCACCTAAGTTGATGTCAAATTGATGGAAAGTTTGATAACGGATAAAATTATAGAATACTTAGAATTAAACAAACTGTTTGGCGACTCTCAGCCTGGCTTGTGACACAACAGTTCCTGTCTCACGAACCTGTTACTTTTCTCAATAATATAAGAGAAATCCACGACACCAAATCTCCAATCGATATCATTTCCCTAGACTTTCGAAAGGCCTTTGATAAAGTCCCTCACAAGCGCATAGTTAGTAAATTGCACAGCATCGGTATTCGAGGCGAGCTTAACAACTGGTAAAATGCTGGCTTACGGACAGACGGCAGCGAGTTGTACTTAACGGAGCTTCCTCCCCCTGGGGTAATGTCACAAGCGGCGTGCCTCAAGGATTCATGTTAGGTCCAGTTCTCTTTACAATATTCATTAACGGTCTTGATAGCAACGTACTCTCGAACATTAGCATGTTTGCAGACGACGCTGAGATAGGAGGAAGAGTACAAACTGAACTAGAGTATCAGCAGATCCAACTAGACTTGAACAAAATTGTTGATTGGGCAGAAAAGCGGCAAATGAAATTGTATGTAGACAAATGTAAAGTTATGCACATATGTCCTCATAACCTCAAACAGGAATATTCAATGTCCGGTAAAAAACTAATTCCTGTCACCGAAGAGAGAGATTCAGGTGTCATCATTAGTAACGACTTGAAAAGTGGCAAGCTATGTAACGGCCGCCAAAAAAGGAAACAAAATGCTAGGTATGATATCCCGCTCTCTCTCGTACAAAAACGAAGACAGTATGGTCAAGTTATACAATACATTTGTTAGACCGCATCTCGAGCATTCCGCTATTAAACTTGAGAAGGTTCAACGTAGAGCTACCAAACTCATCTCTTCGCTGCGGAATATATCGAATAAAGACAGGTTTCGTGAACTCAATCTTCATTCGCTCGAGAAACGTCGAGTCAGAGGCGACATGATTGAAGTGCGGAAGATTATGAAGAGTAAGGAAATCGTCGACCGAGTAAACCTTTTCACTCTAAATACGAACGGAGTGACTAGGAACAATGGATACAAAATTGTTGGGAAATGCTTCTCACTCGACATCACGCGCAATTTCTTCACGTATAGAGTTGTCGAAGAATGGTACAAACTTCCAGCGGAGGTTGTGAACAGCAATACAATCAAAACGTTTAAGTTGCGGCTCGATAAGTTCTACATAAATCGCCGAAAACAAGCTAAACCGTTCCCTTTCTTGATGTTATGAAAACAGAAATGACACATGAAGCTCTCTTAGACGTTCTATTTCAGAAATAATCCTCTTGCTATCAAAAGGCAACCTGGTTTGGGGTAATAGAGCTGTTGTTGTCTCCCTTCATTGCTAGACTTATCGGAAGCATTCGACAGAGTAAGCCATACAATTTTTTTTGGCAAGCTCCGAAACATTGGAATAGACCCGACTTGGTTCGAAAGTTTTCTTATGAATTGGCACCAATCAGTTAAACTCGGTAACGCAACTATGTCAAATTCGGCCACAGTTGCCTTTGGGGTCCTTCAAGGTTCGATACTTGGCCCTTCGTTGTTCCTGTTTTTTGTGAAAAAATCAAGTACGTCGATGATGTTCAAATATTGCTTTCACGAAAACCGTCCGATCTGAATGCGCTGAGATGACGCTGAGACAGCCGCAACAAATCTGAAATCTTGGTTTTGATAAAAATTAACTCTAGGTCAACTCTGAAAAAACAAAATGCATCTTGTTCGGTTTGACCTCGAAAAAAAAGCAGTTTCAATGAATTTCTGTATCAGGATAGGCAAATCAGACATTCCTGTTGGAGTTGAAGTTATAAGTCTGGAAGTGTGGTTTGATCCCGATCTTTCCTTCAAACATCACGTAACTATTCTGTGTTCTGAGTTGAATGGAACACTTTTGTACCTAAACTCCGCAAAAAAAGGATTGGATTTCGAATCAAGATTACTGATTGTCCAACTTTTAGTATTTTCTCACAATAACTACTGTCTTTTAATTGGGGGGTAAGGCACCAAAACTCAAGGAGAGAAAGTGCAACGTTGTATAAACTTTGCGGCAAGAATAACGTGCGATGTTAACCACAAAAAACGAGACCACGTAAGTCCTCTCCTCGGAAAATCACAGTGGCTCAATTTCGACAACTAACTGGCACTCCATGAGTCGACCAGAATTCATAAAGATCTTCTAGAAAACATTTACCCGGCAGCAAAAGGCACATATTCTCGAGGTGAAAAGAACAATCGATTCACAAGAAATAATGATACTCTGCACGTTGAACACAGGAAAACAGAAACGGCTTGTCGAGCTTTTTCAATCACTGGACCAAATTCTGGAACAATCTCCCAACAAGCCTCAAGAATTTTGAATCCAACACGTCCTTCAAGAATAGGTTTAATGAACATCTATTGACCGATCAATTCAAAACCGTAACTTGCCCACAAACACAAGCTAAATGCATAATACCAGTAACCAGAAAATGCATTCTGTTCTTGAGCATGTCCGAAACCACCACCACCATAACTCTCAACATTGAGACACCATCTGATCGTTTTTACTCTGACGATACATATGTTTTTTTATGCTGCTACCGATCACAATTGTCTTTGCTAATTACCATGAGTGTTAACTAACGTTTTGTCTATTTCTGTGTTTTAAATGTTCCAGTCGTTTTAATATAATTGAAATCCGAACTCAGTCTTTTCGAGGAACGATAGGTAGCTTCTAACTTTGACAAAGGTTAACTCGATTTTAATATAATTCATTGAATTATTTCTAACAATTACCGTACCATTTTTGATGATACAATCATTGCCTTATAAGCTTATACTCCAGCATTGCATTATCCTGATTGTCAATCATTTCCTAGTGGTCTTGAAGTGTGTATTTGTATATTCAGTTGTTTGACGTGTAGTCTAGGCATGATTGTTTTGTATAACTTATGTCGCCTATTCAACCCTTCATTATTAATACAATGGCTTAGACCCATCTTTACAATATGTTAGCACTTTTCGATTTCCCAACCCTATATTGTATTCATATTTTTTGTTTAATTCATGTAGTCCATCCACATCTTAGTCATCGTACAATAATGTAGACTACTCGTTACAATATGTTAGCACATTTTGATGTCCCAACCCCATGTTCTCGGGACTCGAACCACATGCATGCGTGATTTCCTACCCCATGTACTTGTTATTTTCCACACCCATGTATTTTGTTATTTATTCTCCCAAAGTATTTCTCAATTTTCAGCCCCGCGTGTCACTGGTTTTCAAAACGTTATGCAGTCGGGAATATTTTGTCAAAATATACATTTTCTGTATGTGCACAGATGATACTATTGTAAATAATATTTCGCTCCACGTAATCCAAACCGGCGTCCCCTAGAGATGAGCTGTGACGAATTCAAATTGAACTCTCGTTTTCGTTAATCAAAGTAGCGTAGTTGATAATGAAGTTTCATGTCTTATGTTTAAGAATTTATTATATATTTCATAAAAATTGAAAAAACGATGGATGGAAATAAATGATCTAATAATAATAATAATAATACACTTGTAAACACTTGTGAGCCTTCCGCCCCGGTCGGAACACTCCCCACCCCAGGCAGCAAGGGGATATAGGGGGGCCGCATTCCTGTGCCCAGGCGAATGAGGAATGCCCGGGGTATAAAAATACCCCTCTAGAAGGGAGGGTGCGGCGGCGCCATGGGGGAGAGAAGAGTGGTGGGCGATGTGAAAGTTAAGGCACGGGTCTTTGCAAATGATGAGTGGATTGATTCACTAGCATCCTTTGACACAATAATACAGCTATCAGTAACCCGCCGTTCTCGTTTACATGTACAAAATAATCATCCTCTAAGATTGGATGTGAGTATGTATAGAGCTGTTGAATGTCTAACAACAAGATGACACCGTTGCCTGGCGGCGTGACTCGTCGTTCAAACGTCTCAATGCTTTCGGGACTTTGAATATCGTGTGCGGACGGCATTAAAGAGTTTAAAAATCTTCAATTGTGCGAATTATCCTTCAAACGACATCACGGGGACGCCGTATTCGTGATACGACTAGCATAGTCACTTTAGAATCTCCAGTAAAGACGACATGGCAACCATTTTGCTCACCAGCAAGGCTTTGTTTACATCGGTGAAGAGCACTACAGGTGGATGTGGGATGAGGTCAAAGACTCCTGGACCCACTGTTACAGGTAGTATTAAATTTCTTTGTAGTCTAGATACAGCTAAGATTAACAAGGGACAAAGCGTGTGCGAGCTGCCCGCGTGAGAATGAAAGATGGCGCTGCTCCACCGCACCATCAGTGGTATCTTTGATGAACTATCGTCTATGTCTAATGCACCTAGACGGGGCATTGGACGATCAGAAAAGTACATCCATCTGTGAACGTCCGCCGGTCCGATGGAGGCGCTTTTAATTATATTTATGAAGTTGAATGAACTTCAAAGCTGCTCTTGCTTCAGGCAAATCTATCGTTGCGGATCTCCTCCACTAATTGAAAAGGGTATAAATAGGTTTCGATAGTCAGGGTTATCATATTGGAAATATTCGACAACCCTGGGTTTTCGATAGTAAAATATTTCCTATATTATGATGTGTTACAATTTCATTCGGTTATAATTTAAATAAATTGGTACTAAGCTAAACTCCCTTTCTAAAATATCGATTATGCCTTAAAGTGTACTTAAATAGGTTTTGTTTTTAGTACTATTTCACATACCATAGTATTACTTTAGTTATTATATACAGTCAGCAACAGAAACATTATAGATACTTATTCTTCAGTCAATAAACAAATAACACCCATCAAAAATAAATAAAACTTAAAGGAAACTCTACGTACGGTGTTTTAGTTTCAATGGAACTGCTTGAGGAATTCGAAAAATTATTTTTTAACTATAAAATGGATAGGGAGAAATGATTATTAAAGCTTCATGTAAACTTGAATTGCTAACTGAACATCGTTTGCTCCTGCTCGTAGAGAAGTGATACAGTCTATTTGTAATAATATTCGTGACGGAGTGACGCCTCGGGCAGCCTAGGCCTGATAAAGACCTATATTTAGAGGCGCTGGTAAAAGGCATTCCTGATAACATGCGGCCTCAGCATAAACACTGACAGACAAGAGGCTGGGGTGGAGGGGTGAATGTTTGAACCTGAAGAGCAGCTGGCTAAATGGGGGCTTGTAGCATGGGGGCTTGTAGCTCTGCTACCTTTGGACAAAGTGTTTCTTGGTAAAAGACCCTGGGCTCGATATTGACGCTTAAACAGTTTTGTGCCTGGGCCTTGTACGTCCAAACGTCTCACATATATTGAGATTTGGTTATAGTGAGTAGGCACTACTTAGTGATAGTGGGCAGGCACTACTTAGTGACAGTGGACAGGCACTACTCAATGATAGTGGGCAGGCACTACTAAGTGATAGCGGGCAGGCACTACTCAGTGATAGTGGGCAGGCACTACTCAGTGATAGTGGGCAGGCCCTACTCAGTGATAGTGGGCAGGCACTACTCAGTGATAGTGGGCAGGCACTACTCAGTGATAGTGGACAGGCACTACTCAGTGATAGTGGGCAGGCACTACTCAGTGATAGTGGGTAGGCACTACTCAGTGATAGAGGTAAGCACAACTCAGTGATAGTGGGTAGGCGCTACTCAGTGATAGTGGGTAGGCACTACTCAGTGATAGTGGGTAGGCACTACTCAGTGATAGTGGGTAGACACTACTCAGTGATAGTGGGTAGGCACCACGCAGTGATAGTGAGTAGGCACTACTCAGTAATATGGGTAGGCACTACTCAGGGATAGTGGGTAGGCACTACTCAGTGATAGTGGGTAGGCACTACTCAGAGATAGTGGGTAGGTGTTATGATCGGCCTCCTCTGGCACAGATTTATAAACTTAGCTTACCGAACATTACCGCGAAAGATGCGTAGTGTGTGTCCCTAGAAACAGTGTAGGACTTAGGCCTGTTATATTGCCTAGCATATATTTAATTCCCCTCCGATGTTTGTTTTAAAAAGAAGCAGGTGGTTCCTCGCAGATCGTGTAACGTAGGAGACATTGACGAGTGAGGGCCATTTCCGCACCCTGAAAATCCCCGTGTCAGCGATAGGGGGAGGGGAGACTAGATCCCATAACACTGTTTAGCGCAGGGTTATTTTATTGTTTGAAGATGGGAGGAGCCCACAAAATCCGTTAACGGATTTTGTTGGATATTTACCAACAAGGTGGGGGCAGTAGGACGCCCCGCCTCTTAGATGACCCAAAAGGGTGAATCCTCTCCCTTATTGGAAGAATCCTTTGATACTCATGAAGATGGCCCTCCCACATATTATCCAGGGCACAGACACACTCTCGCCAGCAGCGGCACCAGACACACACTTGCGTCCGGCCACAGCCGTCGGACTTGGAGACTCTTGCCAACAGCGACAGAGGACACACGCTCGTCTTACACCATAATTCAATTATTCAACCTGCCGTACCTTTACCCATTTGTACTCTGTGTCCGTTATGACAATCAATTTTATATCAGTGCTCTGTTGAGTTTACCTGTTGACTTGTTACTTTTCTTTATGAAAAAGACAATTATAAAACCAATGTTTCATCATTCCAACCTTGATTTACCCGATTAGAGCAACCGTGGAAGCTCGATCGTAACATAGGCACTACTCAGTGATAGTGGGTAGGCACTTCTCAGTGATAGTGGGTAGGTACTACTTAGTGATAGTGAGTAGGCATAACTTAGTGATAGTGTGTAGGCACTGCTCAGTGATAGTGGGTAGACACTACTCAGTGATAGTGGGTAGGCACTACTCAGTGATAGTGGGTAGGTACTACTCAGTGATAGTGAGTAGGCATAACTTAGTGATAGTGGGTAGGCACTACTCAGTTGTGCTTGGCAACTCTTAGCTTGAAAAATTCAAAAAGGTGGTTGATTAGGAAAGATTGATTAGGTCAATGAATATTTCAAATCAGTTTGTTATTCCTTCAGAAAGAATCATCATTGGAATTATTGCAGATAATTTATTGAAGAAGAATTAAGCCTCATTCAGGCATCTCTTTTAGAATCCGACGAGTCAAAAGTATGTTAAAATAAGACTGATGTATCCAAGATGAAACCCCTGCAATGCCCACTGGCAGCAGCCCACATATAGCAGGCTCACTGTAAACCCCTGCAATGCCCACTGGCAGCAGCCCACATATAGCAGGCTGACTGTAAACCCCTGCAATGCCCACTGGCAGCAGCCCACATATAGCAGGCTGGCTGTAATCTCTTTATTAAACATACCTCGCTCTGTTGGTTTTGGCTTCACCAGAGCTACGTCAACAGATCACCAAAACAAGGAAGACAATCACGAGATGTTTCGAACCCTAAAGCAAACACCCGAGGCAGTGGCACTGCTACCGACACCTTGTAAAGAGGAGAGTAAGGGGCGGGGGGGGGGGG
>SDVV010016827.1:0-14137 GCA_016164225.1 Gammarus roeselii | reverse complement strand
TAATGAAGTGCAAAGGCCCAAGGATAGGCCCTTGCGGTGCTCCAATATTTAGCGTTCTGATAGATGATGATTGATTATTTTAACCCACTAGGTGCTTTCTATCGCAAAGATAACTTTTGTCCAGCTCTTATCAATGGAACTAACTCCATAATGTCGTAATTTTGCAACCAAAATCTCATAACACGCAATCGAAGGCTTTGCTAAGATCCATACGAGTTGCAACGGTCACTTCCCCACTATCAAACCTGTGAACATCGTCTCCAGGAAATTTTAATAGAGCCATGCTCTTTATTCCTAAAAGCCTGAAAGCCAAATTGATTTTGGGTAAGTAGTTTTTTTGAGACCAAATGAGTATAAAGTCTAGCATAAGATACATTTTCATAAACTTTATTTGAGATGGGCAGGACTGGTATCGGGCGATAATTTTTTATGTCGGTTTTGCATTTACTGTATTTATACAAATGAAAGTCATTTTAGCAATTTTGGGGGCATCGGGAAAAATTTCTTGCATGAGAAGCTTATTGATATGTTGGGTCAAGGGAGCTACAATAGTCCCAGATATAGTTTTACTTACATTGGTTGGGATGTTATCCTTGCCGGTGCTGCAACTGTTCCTCAAATCATTAAAGATTACTTTCACTTTGTTTGGGTCTGTAGGGTTAAAGATTGTCTGTTCAGGAATTGCTTCAGCTAAATAATGATCCAAATGGATGTGGTTGCTAATAATTGAGTCACTTAGAGTATTATGAATACTATTGATGTATTTATTAAAAGTATTTGAAATTGTTTGAGAATCAGTGATGACTTCATCATCAATAATAATCGAATCCAAATTACTCTGATTTTTTCCTAGAAGGTTACTTATGATTCTCCAGACTTTTTTGATATTTCCTTGGGAGGTCTCGATCAAATTTTGTAAGTTCAGTGAACGCATTTTTGGATCGTTTAAATTCAACTCTATGAGTGATGGGATGCGTTTTGTATATACGGTACAGTCTATCCTTCTCTTTTGGTGAAACAAGTAAGCCAGGCGCTCGTTTGAGGCTGATCTCTTTTGTTTTAAGCGGGAATGCACCTAGAACAGTTCAATTATTATGCTATGGAACTGAGTGAAAGCATCATCTGAGTTTACTGTGGATAGTATCTCATTAAAGTCGTAAGCTCTCAGCGCCTCCTTAAAGCTTTGAATATTACGGTCGTTATATTTACAAAATGTAATTATAGCCGGATTACGGTATTCACGAGAATTCGGTTTTTGAATGAAAATTAGGTAATGTTCGGATACATCAGAAATGATCATAGTTGCAAGAGAAACACTAATAACATCGTTGGTGACTATGTTTTCTATTAAAGTTGAGGATCCAACAGCTGTACGCGTCGGTTTAGTAATCAATGGGTACAAGCTATGAGAAATGAAATTATTACAATAGTCAGCAACTGAATTAGATCTATAATACTGAAGCAGATTTACGTTAAAATCACCCATAATATACACTTTATTATGAGCTACGGCAATGTCACTGATAATTTCATACATCTCTATCGATAATTTTTCTAATAATATTTCAGAGGCCCTTCGGTAAACCATTCCTATTGTTTTAACTTCGTTATCACAATGAATGTCGACAAAAAGTCTCAATTCCTGGCATGATGAAAGAGAGTTCAGGTCTCGGTACAACATATAGCCTGTCATTGATAAATAGACAATGCCTCCTTTATTACTCATATTATTGTTTGTGTACAAATTGTAACTTGTTGATTTATATAAGTCCTGAAATTCATTGGTCAATTTGGTTTCACAGAGCCCTAGCACAGTAGGTGCAAACTGGTGTGTTATATTGACTTGTAGGCTAAGAAAGTTCTCTTTCAAACTTGTGACATTTAATGCCATGCGGGTAAAATTGTTTCTTAATGAAATCGAATGGCGAGAGAGCTCATTACCAGGAATTATTTGAAACTCAGGAATATTCATTCTGATTTGCAAATCTGGATCGATTTCCTGGAGAACATTGTTGAAATTATATTCAATTTCGTGCATAGCACGATCAAAGAAATCAAGATTGTTTACTTGTTCCTCTACTTAGAGTTTTGAGCTGTTGACCGAGAAGTTCGGGGGGTTCTTTGTTTATTTACAAATATGTTGCATTTATTTTTTGTTACAATCATATTCTGACACGGGGAAAATAAGAGGTTGTAGAACACGTCCCAAATAACAATATTTGAAGACACATAAGGGAGAATGACAGCGGGAAGAAACTTGTTGAAAGGCTTTTTAACAGTCATATTTAAGTACGGTAAAAGTGAGATGTCAAACCGGATGCTATTTTTGTGCAAGAGTTGGATTAGAAAGAGAATATTCTGAATCTAAAAAGATAAAAATTAGTCAATGAAAGCTGGTAGCAAATGAAAATTGGTTTAATAACTATCAATACAGTCATTACAAGCAGCTGATTTAAACAGACTGAAATTTATCGGGACTGGATGAGTCACAACTCTTCTTCTCATGCTCGTGGGTTCTGATATTGATACGTGCACTGCGTCTGGGTTTATTGATCAACTCATTTGTATAATCGTCACTTATCAGCCGGGATGGCGATGACCGTCCCGAGAGGGTGTTGTCGCTCATACTCTCCTCACCATTGTCGACTATTGAAGATAATCTCACAGGTCAAGGCAAGCTGTCGGGGTGACACTCTTCGCCACTGGCCCATTCCCCTTTGACAAGGTTGGCTCCGCTGCTCGTCAGCTGATTACCCAACTGAGGAGGTGCCTCTCCCACAGCAACCGCAAACGTTTGCTCGTGATGCTCCACTTGTTGGGTGTTATTACACTTGTTCAGAATTTGTCGTCCGTTTTTTATTGTTGGGGTTTGAACGTTGGTTGGTGAGATGTAGCACAGGTGACTGATGTCGCACAGGTGACTGATGTCGCAAAGGTGACTGATGTCGCAGAGGAGACTGATGTCGCACAGGAGACTGATATCGCACAGGAGACTAATGTCAAACAGGAGATTGATATAGCACAGGAGATTGATTTTTAGGTCTTGGGCTGCTCGCATTTCTAATTTTGTTGCCTTTTGAGGTATTGCCACTGATGCTGCTCTGTGTGTTTTTGTTCTGGCTTGCGTTCTGATTGCGTTCTGGACTCTGTTACCGATTTTCATGGGCTGGAAAATCTTAAATAAATTTCCAATCTCGAGATTCCGACCCTAAATCACAGCTCATGATCACTACCCTCCATTTCAGACCCTCAAAAACCTCTTCCGTAGTCATTGAGCAAACACTTAACTTAGCTCCTTACCAATTATAGTAACCTCTCTCATTTCCAAAATGATTGTGTAACGGTGCCATTACCAGTTTATGACGCATGCCAAGCAACGTTATTTATCAATTTACTGTACGAATAGTCGCAGCCGATGCAAGCAAGTCATTTTCCGGTCGCGGCTCCATGGACAAGAATTATTCATGCATTTCCAAAAGCGGGGCGCGCCTGTGATCCAATTACCTGAATGTGTCAACTTTCATTAATATTTCATCCAAAACAGAGGAAGGGACATCCCGTTATTATAGTTTCCTCCGGCCGAAAAAATCCGTGTATGATGGAAACAGGGCTTAATTCAACAACGTTCGTCAATTGACAAATGAAGCCTGTTCTCGCAGGTTGTCTACAGGCTGTGCGGGGGCTTACCTACCAGCAAACACCATCAAGCTCGACCCCCACTGATTGTTGAATTCATAATATATCAAGTATTAAATGCAACATTGAGAACAATTCCCGATGACTTGATTGTGCCCGAAGACAAAATATTACAATGATTTACTTTCCCATACAGTGTCTGCGATATAAAGATGACTGGTCATTGAAATAACTGAAAAGCTGATTACAACTGCAACTCGGTTGTATTTGCTGCGAAATACAAACAATTAACTCAGTTGTATATCAGATGATTACCTATTATTCGAAAAAAAAACTGAATGCTGCAACGGTTTCCTTTAGAAAAAAAAGTAGCTGCTTCTAGTTGTTCGAAGTTATTCGGGGTCACATTTTTATTCATGCGGTATATATGATACTTGCGAAACTACAAATTGCTTAAATGCCAACAACAGTTTTATTGATTTCCGCTCAAATTCTGTGAACTTCTTATCACATAGTCTCAAAAAATAAACTTTATATCCTATATAAGAACCTTGTAATATTTTGAGGCACATGTTTCAGTTCTATATCCATTTAGCCGGTCAACATGAACAAAGGCCGCTCCAACTTTTTATAGAGAACGCCGACGTCCTGCGACTGCCTGTCACGACGCAAGTTTGTTCCTCGAAACGAAAAACCTGCGAGTCTTTCTCGCGAGAGAGAGGAAGCGCGATTACGTTCAGCGAGCCGGAGAAATGTTAGAGGTAGACTAGATTTCGCGCCATCGAAATTCTTTTTACAATTTATATCGGTGGAATAGGGACCATTTGATAACATGGCAGTCATTTAGAGCGTCAAAATAGTCTAATTCAATTTCTGGAGTGTATTAACAATTACCATAGGAAGAAATGCGCACGAATGACCAGCGTTTTGAAGAAGAAGAATATTTTGCCGTTCTGCTTGTGTGAACATGTTCTAGTACTATGAGCCAACTCTCCGAGCTAGTCAACCTCCATAGAACAGGTGAATATTGGTTTACAATAGCTTGTCTCCTTAACAATATTTATATTTTGCTTATTCACGTGATTGTTAAATTACTTGGATCAGCGGTCGCATTCAGATGTTGAACTCGAACGCGGCTGCGTGGCAAATTGACTGAAATATTCTTGGTCGAGAAAAAGAGGTTTCTTAAGACACTTTTCAATAAATTTTTCTCTACCGAGCGCTTTCTGAAAAAGTATTAACAGATTCTTTAACACTAACACTGACCTAGGAAAACGAAGTGGTGAACATTTCGAAGTTTAGTGCACCTTTAAGGTATTTCCAACACTTGCAGGCATATTCACCTCAAACGCGGTGGGGTAACACTTATCGCATGTGGATAAAGACCCTTTCGCAATCCGAATTTCATTTAATCGTATTCGTCCAATAGGCGACATGCATGGAAAAAATTATTCTACCACGAAATAGAATAGCTATGGACGGATAAAAGTCATTCCTGAATGGAAGAAGAATCTCTTCTTATGATATGAGTGTAGAGACTGTGATTAGTATAAAGGGGCACGAAAACCGCTTTCTAGAGTCACTTATTTGTGGGGCGGGAGTCACCGGCGCAATGCATGCGATCTAGAATCAGCGGGCGGTAGGCGGTCGGCGCGAAGGCAGGCAGCGTGAAGAAACTGGTTTTAGCAGCCGGACAGATGGAAAGCTTTCGGAATATTTTTATTAGCATTTCAATGTTTGGGTATATTGTATTGCAACTTCGTTGCATGTCATGTTGCATATATGAATTTTCAATGCTGTATTCTCTGAATGTTTTTTGGAGTAATGACAACATACATTTTTATAAGAATTTTTTTATTGATAAAATAGTTACATAATGATTTACATGCTGTATTAAAGAATAATACTCATCACATATTCTTCTTGCACGAATTTTGAGTTCCGGATATGTTCATGATGAATTTTTCAACCTTGGTATCATTTCTACGTCGTTCGCTGTCGGAGAACCGCTCGATTATCTTTTTGACGGGTATATTTTGACATAGATAATAGGCAATGTAGACGCAGTAAGTTCCACAGACCAATGATTGATCATTTAGGATTGGTTTCTGTAGCACAAGTTGTATTTTAGCATTAGTATTATAATATGAAGCTATATTTCCTTCATATATTTTTGGATTAAACCCAAACGAATCAAAAAAGTAGTGTTTGTTATCGTTTTGATATTAGGATCCAATGACCTATTTTATTAGGATCGCATTCGCTGTTAGAATCATGTAGCCATTCATTTGATGCGTGGGCATTCTGTTTTTAGCAAAACACCCTCTATAGGCTCGTTTCATAATTCGATCGCTCATGGATATGTGATAAATTTGATTATTTTCCATGATTACTGTAGATAATTGGGGAATACGCTCCTTGCGAATTTATTTGGATGACACCTAGTGTATAACCTACCAGGAACAAGATCTCATTCGTAGAGGGTGGATTTTCACAATTCACTGTTATACGTATGTTTGCTCGTTTTCCTAGGTTAATGACATCTTCAGAGTCGATGCGTCTTGTATCTATAACAAATATAGTTCTTCCTGCAGGGAAATTTGGTTTTGTGATGAGATGGGCGCTGTTGCGGCTCCCTAGAGCCGAAAGGGTTTGATGGTATGCTTGGGCACACTCTCTGGGAAACGATGATCTAATGTTGGTAACGCAGTTTCCGTTTACATCGACGATAACGTTTGTGATATCATTATGCTGGAAGTAATTTGGATTGCAATCATATGCTTCGTTATGTGCCGCTTGATCAATGAGAAATAGGGCTAATTTATATGGAACAACCCCGTTGAAGGGGGAATCAATGAAGGTGGAGTATTGACCGGTAAGAAACACGATTGTTTGACAATAGGTCGATCGAAAATGTATTCAATCATGTCATTGTTTTTTGTGAGCGCTTTATTTCGAGTAAGCAAAGTTGTAGGGTGTGGTACAACTTTTTTAAAACATAATTTACATGAATCAACTAAATAGATGTACTGTTCATTGTCATGTGTTAGAATAACGCAATTAGGTTTTGCAACTCCAAACGTACATATACGCTGACATTATCCAATAGATAACTACTGCTACCGGATACATCACAGTTTAGTGGTCCCATCATATGTATACCATGACGTACACTTTCTTGAATCCAATCCTCATTTACGTTTTGAGTAGCAAAATTCGCCGCGACGACGGTATCTGGAATGGGTGTTTGCAATGATTTATACATCATATTCAACCCTTTATTATTTAGATCGGAGCTCTTCATGGATGCATAGGTGTTAAGATTATTTAGTAGTCCTGTATATCTGTTTCCTTCACACTTAATACCTTTTAGGGATAGAGAGTGACTTTGGAAAATACGATGAAAGAAGCCGTCAACGAGTGTAACATTTGCAGCGGTAGCCAACGCGGTTCCATTTTCATTTTTAACACGGATTTTCACTTCTGCAGTTAACGAGCTCAAGTCAATCATTTCATTATCCGACCCTGGAATATGAAATTCTATAAAGGAATCGGCAATTCTACCATCATACAGACTACTGTGTGTACTTAGATAATTTCTTTCAAATTTCGATTCGATACTTGATTCAATTAAATATTTCTTGTTGATGGAGGGAAACATATCAATCACTCCCATTTCATAGTTTTTCGTAGGGGCTTCTAGCCCCGTCATGTTGAGAGATGATCCACCAAGCATATTTTCGGTATAGAACCTTACCCGAAACTAACGTTATTGATACATGAACAGTGATATATATTAGTAATTAACTAATGGACGGCATGACTCCATCTTTCTTCCGTGGTTCTTCTTCGATTTACGATTTTCCGTTACTTTTCCTGTGATCCTACTTCAAACAACCATGGCTTTCTTTACAACACTCTTGAGTATAGCAAGCCCATCTTCCTTTGTTGATTCCCTCATATCTTTCTGCTCCGAGTAATCGTGTACCATATTTCGATTCATATCGGCAGCTGCAGGCAGTAATGTTTCTCGTAGAAAAGGCAATGTGCGTCTCACAAGAGTAGCTATGGTTGAGAAGAAACAGCTACCGCTCTGGTACGATATCAAACTTATGAATCTGTCAATATCATGTAAACTTCCACCACGCATTTTGTCACGTTTCGGGAATAAAACTTCGTATTGTTTGTACGACGGAAATGAATATACCACCCTCATGATTGCTAGACACAAAATTGCTTTTTTATGTCCAGCGTTATATTTATAAGGCTCTAGCTTCTTTTAAAATGCAATACGCATAGGCTCGATCCACCATCCTTGAACGGTATGTTACCGCCAACATCATCTCGTAGATGGATGAAAATGGAATCTATATGACTACACTGTGATTTTTTATATTTGACATGGGCGCGTGTTAATGAATAAGAGATATTCATAGGAATAACACCAAAAATATTGACTTGCTTGTCGCCTATAAAACTGCGTGAAATTATATCAGAGTAAACGTTTATATAGCATACATTTTTGTTCATAAAAGACATTTCCTCGCTTACGCTTTCACCGACATTATGTTTACACATCACTAAGCCCATTAAATTAGCCGATCTATCTCCGACAAAGCACCAATTCACCATAGCTACAGAATATTTGTGCTGCGACATGTTTTGTAGAATAAAGGCATTAAAGTGTATGCGTCGTGCGGTCTTATCATATTCAAACAATTTACCTTCATCTCTAACGATTTGTTTCCTTAACAGACTTTTTCTGATATTGATTTCTAGCTCGGAGATGTAATCTTCCAATGTATTGCCTGAGATATTCTCGCTAGGAATAAACAAAGCTTTTTCATGCCCGATTCGTTCATTTTCAGCATTCAAATAGTCTTCATATAATAAAATGCTGTATTGTATATCATGCTTTTTTATCTTGAACCAGTCATTATAGAATACTCCTACAAGTCCCACGCTCCACTCTCTCGGTAGCTGTATTCCTGGATAAGTATTGTAAGTAAGACTTGAAGACGTATTGTTTTGGTAGAATAGGCTACTGCCTAGCGATGAGACATAGACGAAAAAATCTTCCGGTTCCTACATCCTGCACTGGGTCCTACGTCATACTGACAACAAACCGAGTGTAAAGATCGATATATACACTAACTAGTAGGACAATCAATTAACTTTATATATATACATTTTTTTTCCATATATACAGACAAGGAATATATAGAGAATAAATTCTGAATACGTGGAGGTGCTTTCATCGCGAGTACTTTCGCCAAAGACGGTCTCACTCGCCTTGCGTCTCTTCCATGTTAAATCCATGTTTACATCGACATCATCACCAGTCATGTCACAGCGCTTTATCATTTTAGTGACGCTAACTTCATTTGCATTGGATTTTTTGGGGATGTCCGGATGGCCATAGGCAAGAATTGTACACGCATTGAGATTGTAGCGTTTGTTTTCAAACTTATTGAGGCAGTTTTTAATACTGCGTACAGTTGGAAGCTGGCATGCTTCCGCACGAATGTTGTGTATGGTCTCGAAGTGTGTGTATGATTTCTGGTTATGTATGTCTCTGTATTGTTCATGTTATATTTTTGGCTTGTGTCTGGTAATTGACACATTTAGTAGCTGATTTTTTGACGTCGAACTCTAGCAATATGCTGTAACACTTGGGTTGTTAGCAAATGATCTCACTCGGGTAGTCATCGGCTGTTTCGCTTTTCAGTTGCTTCAGCTGTCCTTTCTTGGATTCATCGCACAAAGGATCATTTTTGGGGTAGATGGAGAAGTCCATGTATTCAGACTGTGGAGCTTGCCGCATTCTGCCTCAATATCGGCCACGCCCTTGAACTGGATCAGCAACGAGTCAGTGTCCGAGTAGACGTTGTCACCGTAGCGCGGTTTCAGTGTGTCATAAAAGAAGCTGTAGACTGTTCTTCAGCTTTTTCAAGCACGTAGAATCCAATTTGGAGAGGATGAACCATTCGGATATTGTTTTGCTTGAGGATCATGATGACTGTTTCGGGGCCGATGACGTAGCAGTTTTTCAGGAGCGGGTTGGCAGCATGTTTTCGGAACTCGTTTGTGGGTGCACACGACCTGTGCCTCTAGATATCTGCTGAGCTGATTGAAAAGCAGCTTGCCTTAAATACTATTGGATAAAAGCTTGTACAGGATTTTTTGAAGGAGTTCGTAGACTCCTGACGTTTCTGGATAGTTTTCATGATGAACGATTTGAAGATGGGCTCCTGTTTTATGCGATTTTTTTTATGAACCTTGGTGTCTTCCAGTTCTTGCCTGAAGAGTATTTGAAGAAGTTCCAGGGCCATGAGGTAGACAGTTTGTGGTAGATTACTAGCAACCAGCTCACGATCTGATCGTTCTCGGTTTTTGAGATGTTCCGAGTCAGCCAAGAGATTTTTTGTGATGGGTGAAACATCGTCCAAGGTCTCTTTGTGATGTAGCAGTAGCCGTAGCTCGTCTGTTTTTCGTGCAACTTCGTCGCTGACTTGGGCATCGACGCAGACAAGTCTGTGTTTACCAAGTCGAATGCTTGAATTTCTTACGGTGTGAGCTCGAGGATTTCGCCAATGATGAGGGGTTTGATCAATCATCCACCATAAAGACTGTTAAAGTCCCACATTGCTGCTGAAGACACGGGTAATGTAGGGTCATAGTCTTTACGTCGGAGATTGTTTTTCTTGGTTAGACCTTTCGTCAACGTCACGAATCCAGCTCGTGTATTTTATACAATCAAGTGGAGGAGATCGATATCTTTAACCAGAGTCAGTTTCATTTTTCCTTCATAGAGGGCAGCTTGCATTGCAAAACCAGGGACGCTCACAAAATGGACGAGATCTAGGGTATAGTCACGTGTCATGGTCTCCCTAAACTTTTGGAAGACTTCGGCCAGCAGCAGCGTGTCGATGAGCAGGTATATGATCATGTAGTCGCGCATTGTCTCACAGTTTGCTGCATCCCACATTTCAATAACTTCAGCATAATCAGTGTCCGATATTCCTTTGCCTCGAAGTTGAATGTAGAAGGCTTGTTGCGTTGGGATATCAGTTGGGTCCAGTACAGAATCCGATGTGATGGCTTAGTAGCAGAAATGTTCTTTCCGAGTAGCGAGGTCTAGAACCTTGTCACTGTAGCCGAGACTTGTGAGATGGGATTTGAGGAGCGGCATGTCATGGCCACTAACTTTAGGATTTTTTGGCGATACTGTCTAAACTTGAGTTGAGGAATGAGAGCAAACCGATGAACTTGACACCATACTTGCTCGTGGCATCGTTCAAGGAGACAGAGATGCTGAACATTTTATCGGATTGTTTTGGTAACACATTATCGTTAGAAAAAAAAATCCGTCCAATCCTCGAAAGATGTACCTCATGTCGTAGGCCGATGAATTGAGAGCAATGCATGACATATGACGCAGTTACAATTGAACATAGAGACGCAGTTACAATTTGAACATAGAGGAGCTATAAAATTTCCTGTTATTACTTCTTTATTGGGTCCGAAGACCCCTTCAACGTAATGATTATGATGGCGTACTCGCTTTTCACCGTTTTCTCCATAAGCGTCTCCTCAGCATTCACATGTTTTGCTTCGCAATATTTTTTCACGTCCTGTTTGGTGAAGACAGGGCTTGGGTACAATGGTAATGTTGACAAGTATTCCTTATAATCTATCCACATATTCTTGACAGGATGTGTCTCCATCTCCTCAAGGGGAACTGTTGTCGAATCGACTACTTTATGCTCTACAATTTTCCCATCTTTATCGTCTAGAGTATAACTGTAAATGCACAACTTGTGTATGTCGGCTACATGTTTTCCTTCTTGTGTTGGCTCTAGCACCGATTCACAGTCGTAATAACAAACAACAGACGGTTTCATTGTTGCATGCATTTCTGAGAATTGATACATTTCGCCTTTTTCAGGCATATTGATGTTTTGCCAGCCTGTACTGGACGAACACAATTTCATGTGTTGAGCTTTTTTGCTTATGTTCATCCCTTGCATGCAGAAGGGACAAAAAAGTTGTCTCTATGGGTCGAATCTCAAAATGTTTTCAGAAATGTAGTAAAACATGGAAAGAGAGCGACATGATTTCTAAGATTTGCACAAGGTGGATTGTGCGCTCCTCGCTGGCCTCTAAACTGCCTCAATATACACTGACCAGACCATGACCTTCCTTTTTTTTGTGAGCTGATAGTCTAATGTTAACTTCACAGTCTCTTTCAATATTTGGTAAATCTTCTAAAGCCACAGGTGTGTTCAATGTATGCTTTGGAAAATAAAGTAAGCGTTTTTGTACGGGAGATAAGGTTATTCTGATTCACGTCTTTTTTGAGAGAGATTTGTATGTTGTTTCAAGTGGAAATGGGCAATCATGCTTGTCAATACACAATTGTTGTTTTTTGGCCTAATGTTGACAATAAGTTTGGCCTGGACAATTTTTGAGCCAATGAACATAGTCGCCCAATCGTTTTGTTCTTTTAGCCCCTCTCTTGTAGAATTTAAGCTCAACAGCGGGGACTATATTAATACTCCAGCCACTACCTTCTAGCTGCTGTATTTCTAATTTATTTCGTAAATCTACCCCAAAATCCTCAATCAACTCAGATAGCAAAGGGGTTTTTGTTAGCTAGACCGCTTTTGTGTTTTATACCCAGTCCTCGTCATCTATTCATGTATCCTCCATTGTTTTACCCATTTTAACCTTCACGGTGCATTGGAGTCTTTGGAATGTTCCTAATTTAGTTTCCATATGTTTCACTAATTCCTTGCATCCCAATGTTACCATGGCCGATACGTTGACATGTTCAGTGTTTGGGATGAATGTAGAGGTAACAAAATGCTGGTCCAAAACACCTTCAGAGGTTGGTGGGTGAAATATAGCCTCACCCAACGTGTCCGAACCATCGGTAGCGACGAAATGTCCAACAGGAGACGCTACCAAGGCATCAGTAGACTGAACTCCGGGTAGTTTCGGAGCAGTAGACTGAACGACGAATGAATCATTAGTAGACGGCTCCACAAGAGACATCGTCATGGCAGCAGTAGTTCTGAACTCCGGGTAGTTCCGGAGCAGGAGACTGAACTCCGCGTTGTTCCAAAGACGAAAGGGAGGTGCCATCGGATTGCGAGCTTCTGCTAGGACTTGCGGACATTGCCACGCTTGCGCTAGGGCTTGCAGACATGGCGAGGCTTGCGCTAGGGCATGGGACACACCCTGCATCCTCCAACAATGGCGTATTCACCTTTACCATATCGTTTTGATTCATCCTGAAAAAATAAAAACACTACATTGTATGTTAACAAATAACAGACCTGTCAGTAAAACAATACAAATAGCAAAGATATCTATACAATAAAACCAAAAATATATATGAATGTTAGAATTGCTTACATTTTCAAGGAAGGTGTGTTGTCGACGAGATCAAGAGCACAAATAATGTCTGAGCTGCAGCACACGCTCTTTTATACATAAGTATATGATACGTGTTGTAACCTGTTTGCTTGTCTGCATCGGCCGGATGCCAATGAGGCGTTGGATACATTATCAGTTTTCCGTCGAGACTACTCCTCAGCAAGACCGATAAGCTGATGATTGTTCTTGCATTCATTGAAGCTGGAAATGTTGGGTCAACGACTCTACCAACATTTCATGTTCTTGAATATGACATTTATTAAGACGGAATATATCGAGTGTATCGCTTGAAGACTTTAAATCAATCTGCACAAGCCTAGAATTGGACTAAGTCCTGACTTTCTCAGTCATGAGGTTACGATGCTGGAGCATATTCACTCACTTGAGCTAATCTCGGAAGACAAGCCCCTAACGTACCAGACATATCAACCTATGGTGAATGTAATAATTTATTTTGAAAAAATCTTTAAAAAATACACTAACCTTTGTATATGTCCGATTTTTTAAAAGGCTCCTGATGGATGATAAGCTCGAGTCTGTTGCGGTATGCTTGTGCATGCATCGGTAGTCTCTGCAACGGTTGTCGAGGTTGCGGCCAGTGAGGTAAAGGCAGCGGATGACGCTGGTAGTTTGGGCAAAGACTGGGCATCGGACAGCCCTGATACGAATGATACGCTGGAGGGTTCTGCGTCGGTCTGCACGCGGAAAATTTATGTATTTAGAAAAATATATATAACACTGATTATGCTCTAACATGGAAAAATTGATTACAGTATCCAAAAATATATCGATATTTTTTGTTGAACATACCTTATCATCCCTGAAGTTCCGGATTGATCTGATTCACCCCGATCGAGTTGTTACCATGATTTGTTTTGAAAGAAATGATAATAGGTTAAATCAATTGATGGAAAAACATACGGGAACAATATTGGATAATGTCAAAGATATTGGCATGATCGATCAAACTTCAGTGATGTAAAAATTACCTGGTGTTTCCGAACGGGTTCTTGACTTGAGCATATCCTTGATGAAATATATCTGCATAGAGAGAAAAGAT
>SDVV010016826.1:0-14137 GCA_016164225.1 Gammarus roeselii | reverse complement strand
CCTCCTGAGGCCCCTCTGAATCCTGGAACTTTTGCTCCCTCCTCCTCCCAAATCTATGTTAAACCTACCCTGTATCTACGTTAAACCTACTCTGTTTCTATGTTAAACCTATTCTATGTGTTAAACCTACTCGGAACCTACGTTGAACATACTCGGAATCTGCGTTGAACCTACTCGTAATCTACGCTGCACCTACTTTGCCACTCTTCAATTGCTCTACGGGGGAGTCTACATTAACTGTGCGTTAGGACACCGGTGGAAAACTAAAGCACCAACTACCACTAGGAATACTGGAGTTGCCTTATTGTTGCTCATGTTCCTATACTAATCAAAGTTCCTTTTATAATTCTCAGGAGTGACAGAGCCCTGTTGAACGTTTTCGTGTGATTGAGGCTCAAGACACTTCCTAGATATTTTCAAACCTTTGCGTTGGAAATTTTATCCAGGACTGACGCACTATCAAAATCAAACTAGTGGCCGGCTTATTGAACATGTTGGTAGACGTTGGAGTTCGTGTTATGCTCTTCTTTTGAGTGCACTAGAAAGCCTCGTCACTAATCTTTGCTTTTCCACGTCTTCCCAGTGTTCGCCGATTTGAGCCTTTAATTATCTTGTCTTTTTTTCCCTCAATACGCTGGGTTAGTCTTCACATTCTATTGTATAGATGACTCCTGCCTGGTCTTGGATGAACTGTTTGTTTTCAAATTTACCAAGTTATCCACGGATCGCTTGGATGGTTTGTAACACAGTTTAATATAATAATGCTGTTTCAGTATTTTGGCAGTTTTTTCTGACGTTCCTTAGATGTAACGGCACTGATGTAACGGAATGGGTTAGACTCTGCTGTTCAAACTCTATCGTCTTTATTTGCGAAATTATTCCTCGACACATTTTGTAAAATGAGTTTTCTGTTGACTTGCTGAATTTTATATATTTGGATAGTTGTTGAATTACAGGGCTCAAGTTAATGTTTTTATTTCATCTTTTCTTCAATGATTCATCGCAAACGGTTGGAGCTCTTGTTAAAGTTGATTTGATGACACTCTCTTTGTGTGTAATGAACAGGAAAACAAACCAAATTACAGATACAGATACAGACACTAGGCCGCATCCCCCAGAAACGGGGGTGGCCGACGGCATGGCGCACCTCACACAGTCATACGCTCACACTCCACAACTTAGCCCGTTTGTGCTAAAGGGTCCGGCCCAAATTAGACGAAATTAATGTGTCAAATAATAATTCCGCACGAGGAGAAGAAGGTGAGGATGAGGGAGACATATAGGAGGAGGTGGTGAAAGAAGTTAACGGCCGGTTGTTGTTGGAAAGTGATGATGTGCGGAAGTGTTGGACTGAGTATTATGAGGAGTTTTTGAATGCTGATGATTTCAGAGAGACTGAAATTGCTGCTGTGGGTGATGGTGCATGAAAGTCTGTTTTGGTAGTGAATATTGTTACTGACATTATTAAAGAAGAGGTGCAGGGGGCGGTAGAGGTTATGGAAGCCCCTGCTTTGGATAGCGTTGCGACTGAAAGCCATAAGTGAGGTGGCGTATTGGAAATAGTTTGTCAAATACTGGTTTGGCTACTAAATCTGTTTTTGTCGGGCGTAGGGCCGATTGAGTAGCACAGTGTTTGTATTGTTCGGCTGTAAAAAGACAGAGAAGATAGAAGTAAATGCAGCAACTCGAGAGGTTTCAGTTCTGTGTGTCCACGGGGTGGGTAAGTTGTACGGGAGAGTGATAATAAAGTAGATTAGACACAGTGCGGATGGCGTGATTGATGCGTAACAGTTTTTCTTTAGGAGTGGTAAAGGGTGTGCAGATCAGATATTTGCTATGAGCCAAGTCTGAGAAGGGAAGGATGTCTTCTGGGCCTTCATGGATCTGGGAAAAGCTTACAAAAGGGTCGACAAGAGGACGTTGTGGACGCTGAGGCTGTTACGTGTGTATGGAGTGTTTACGAGTGTAGGAAGACAACAATAGGGCTATTGGGCCAAACAAGGTTGCCTTTTGATAACAAGAGGAGAATGGGTAGAAATTTGTCAAGAGGTCCAGTGTTTCCATGTTGGCAGCAGAGCATGTGTCGGAGTAGTGAGCGAGGTGAGTGCATGGTTCTCAGTGAAAGAGGGATGTCTGTCAGGCTGTTCAATCGCCAGATGGAAGGAACGGCCAGGGTAGTGAACGTGAGTATTATGCCGAGGTTAAGAGTTTTAACCCCGTTGCGGGGGTGTTATAATACTTCTTCCCTAACCCCTGCGTGTCGTAGGAGGCGACTTAAAGATGAGCCCTGTAGCCGGGGCTTAGAATATTGCTACCGCAACTCCTGCGTATCGTAAGAGGCAACTAAGAAGGGGCGAGGCGAGGGGGCTAGGAATCCCCTCCTCTGGAAAAATTTACCATATAAGACGCCAAGACGAGCGGAAGGAGGAAAGGCTCACGCCTCTCCGAACTCTATTGTTAGGATCGCTGGATGTGCGTGGTTGTAGTACGAATGAAGAAAAAAGGCGTGAGATTGGTGAGATGTTTGTGAGACTAAGTTGAAGGGTAAGGGCGAGTATGAGCTTGGAGTGGTAAGGGGAAGGGAGTCAGGCGTGGGTGAAGGTTGGGCACGAGAAAGTGTGGTGTTGTTGTTGAGTGATCGATTGCATAGTAACATTACTGAGTTGAAAGAGGTGTCCTCAAGATTGATGTGAGTGAAAGTAAAGTTTGGCGTAGAAAAATGGGTAAAAAAAGTGCGTTCGGACCTGGTAGCAAGAGGAGTGAGGAGGAGAGGGAGCAATTTTGGACTGACCTGACCGAGTGAGTTGAGAGTTTTGGAAGTCAATTCAATGTGGTTTTACTGGGCTACCTTAATGCGAGAGTAGGAGGTGCAGTAGTGGACAATGTGATAGGGAGGTATGGCGTTCCTAGTAGGAATGACGGTGGAGAAAACCTCCTAGGTTTATGCATGGTCGTCGGACGCAGCCTGTTCAAGAAGCGAGATATCCACAAGTACACATGGGTAAGGATGGCCTGTGGTGCAGTGGGGGAGAGAGCGCTGATGGATCTTGTGCTAATTCCGAGGAGAGTGGTGGAGAGGCTGTTGGATGTGAGGGTGTTGAGAAGAGAGGGTGAAGGAGTGTCAAACTATCTGCCTGGGGAAAGAAGATTGAGAGTGAAGCATAGGTGAAAGGGGAACAAAAGAGTGGGAGGGAGAAGAGAAGTAGTGAAAGGGAGTGAGCTAAATGAGAAAAGCAGAGCGGAGTTCCAGCGGGCGTTGAGGGAGAAATTGGACAACGTGAGAGGGCAGGATCTGCACGATGTGGAGGAAAAAATTGAGACATTCAGAGATGCCTTGTTGAGATGTTCGAGAAATGTGTGTGGTGTGCGACGTGTTGGCGGGTGATGACGGAAAGTCTGCGAGTGGTGGAACGAGGAGGTCAAACTGACTGTGGCGCGAAGGAGAAGAGCTTTTAAGGAGTGGTTGCAGGCGAAGTCGGTGGTGGCCTATGACAACTTTAAGGAGAAGAGGAAGGAGGTATACCGAGTAGTGAGGAGAACCAAAAGGGACGCTGATGCCAGGCGGGACAGACGGTTGTGCCAGAATTTGAGGATAACAAAAAGATGTTCTGGAAAGAGGTTAAGAGGGTGAGAAAGGGAGAAACCGGAAAGAAGGAGATGGTGAATGATTAAAACGGCCAGTTTTTGATGGAAAGTAGTGGTGTACGAAAATGGTGGGCTGAGTATTTTGATGAATTGTTGAATGTCGAGGATGACAGAGGCTAACATTGTTGCCATGGGTGGTGATGCGCGGATGACGTGTTTTGGAGAAAGACTTGTTTCGGGCATTACTAGGGAAGAAGTGCAGGAGACGGTGGAGGTGATGAAAGCAGGGAAAGCCCCTGGTTTGGATGGCATTGAAACTGAGTGCCTGAAAAGGGGTGGAATAGCGAATGTCAAATGGCTGGTGAGGCTACTGAACATTTGTTTTGTGGCGGTCGTGGTACCGATTGAGTGCCGCAGTGCCTGCATTGTCATGCTGTATAAGAGCAAATGAGACGAAAATTAATGCTGCAACTC
Organism: Gammarus roeselii; assembly: GCA_016164225.1. Taxonomy (NCBI): domain Eukaryota; kingdom Metazoa; phylum Arthropoda; class Malacostraca; order Amphipoda; family Gammaridae; genus Gammarus; species Gammarus roeselii. Next base: position 10,078 of record SDVV010016826.1, on the reverse strand, counting down.
AAGAGGTATCAGTTTGTTGTGTGAGGTCGGAAAGTTGTATGGGAGAGTGCTGATCAAAAGAATTAGAGAATGTACGGATTGCGCAATTTGAGAGGAACAATGTGGCTTTAGGAGTGGTAGAGGGTGTGCCGATCAGATTTTTGCATTGAGACAAGTCTGTGGAAAGTACCTTGCAAAGAAAAATGATGTGTTCTGGGCTTTCATGGACATGAGAAAGGCATACGGCAGGATTGACAGGGAAGCGCTGTGGAGGATGTTGCGTTTGTATGGAGTGAGCGGAAAGCTGTTGAAAGCGATGCAGAGTTTCTCTGTTAGCAGCCGAACATGTGTCAGAGTGGGAAGCGAGGTGAGTGATTGGCTCACAGTAAAAGTGGGTCTGAGACAAAGCTGCGTGATGTCTCCCTGGCTGTTCAATCTCTATATGGACGGAGTGGTCAGGGAGGTGAGCGCGATGTTCTGGGTCGGGACTTGGACCTGTTGGAAGCGAACATGCGGAGTTGGCAGTTGAGCCAGTAGCTGTTTGCGGATGATACGGCGCTGGTGGCGAATTCAGAGGAGAAGCTATGTAGGCTAGTGTCTGAGTTTGGTAGAGTGTGTGAGAGGAGGAAGCTTCGAGTGAACGTGGGTAAAAGTAAAGTAATGAGATGCTCGATGACTCGATGCCAGTAGACTTATTGTCTTCTCAAATGGAGAGTTGTTGGTAGGAGTTTAGTGTTTAAGGTATTTAGGCTCTCATATGGAGAAGACTGAACTAGTGGAAACTGAGGTGAAGTCGCGAGTGAAAGAGGGGTGTCAAGTGTTGGGTGCTCTGAAGAGCGTAATGAGCTGCAGGACGTTGGGGATGAAAGCAAAGAGAGGGCTGTATGAGGGTGTCGTTGTCCCAACTGTGCTTTACGGAGCTTAGACTTGGGCGGTGAGAGCAGAGGAGAGAAGAAGGTTGAATGTTTTCGAGATGAAATGTTTAAGGAGCATAGCTGGTGTGTCGCTGAGACAGGTTCACCAACGACGTGGTTCGAATCAGAACGGGGATGGGGAAGTTAGAGGACAGAGGGGATTCGCCTGTTCTGAGATGGTTCGGACACATGGTGAGATAGGTGAAATGGGAGCCAAAAGGGTCCCGGCCGGAGCCTTTTGGCTAAGGTGTGTGAGGTGCGCCTTGCCGTCGGTCACCTCCCTTGTTGGGGGATTTCGGCCTAGTGTCTGTAGAGTTGCTAGGAGCAAATTGGCAAAGTTGTCTGTAGAGTCAGTTGCTGTTTGCGGACGCTGCGGCATCTGCGACAGATTCACAGAAGAAGGCTTTAAGGCTGATTAATAATACCATACCGTTTGTGTATAAAGAAAGAATTGTATTTATTTTATTCATTCATTTAGTTTGGTAGAGTGTGTGAGAGGTGGAAGCTGCTAGTCAGTGTGGGGGTAGAGTGTTTGAGAGGTGGAACTGCTTGTCAGTGTAGGGGTAGAGTGTGTGAGAGGTGAAAGCTGCTAGTTAGTGTGGAGGTAGAGTGTGTGAGAGGTGGAAGCTGCTAGTTAGTGTGGCGGTAGAGTGAGTAAGAAGTGGAAGCTGCTAGTTAGTGTGGGGGTAGAGTGTGTAAGAGGTGGAAGCTGCTAGTTAGTGTGGGGGTAGTGTGTGAAAGGTGGAAGCTGCTATTTAGTGTGGGGGTAGAATGTGTAAGAGGTGGAAGCTGATAGTTAGTAAGAGGGTAGTACGCGAGAGGTGGAAGCTGCTAGTTAGTGTGGGGGTAGTGTGTGAGAGGTGGAAGCTGCTAGTTAGTGTGGGGGTAGAGTGTGTGAGAGGTGGAAGCTGCTAGTTAGTGTGGGGGTAGAGTGTTTGAGAGGTGGAAACTGCTTGTCAGTGTAGGGGTAGAGTGTGTGAGAGGTGGAAGCTGCTAGTTAGTGTGGGGGTAGAGTGTGTGAGAGGTGGAAGCTGCTAGTTAGTGAGGCGGTAGAGTGTGTAAGAGGTGGAAGCTGCTAGTTAGTGTGGGGGTAGAGTGTGTAAGAGGTGGAAGCTGCTACTTAGTGTGGGGGTAGAGTGTGTGAGAGGTGGAAGCTGCTAGTTAGTGTGGGGGTAGAGTGTGTGAGAGGTGGAAGCTGCTAGTTAGTGTGGGGGTAGAGTGTGTGAGAGGTGGAAGCTGCTACTTAGTGCGAGGAAGGAAGGTGCGAGCAGAAACAAAATCCTTCTAAATAGAGAGGTATTGGACACAAGTTCAATGTGTTAAGGACATGGGCTCTCATGTTGAGAAAAAATGAACTAGTAAAAATTGAGGTGAAATCTTGAGTGAATAAATGATGTTGGGTGCACTGAAGAGTGTAATGAGCTGCGGGATCTTGTTTGACGTGGTGGCGGAAAAGTGAAGAAGGTTGAATGTCTTTGAGATGAAGTGCTTGAGAGGTATGGCCGGAGCAACGCAGAGTGATTGAATCAATAATGACGTTGTTTGAATAAGAACGGGGATGGTGAAGAAGTTAGAAGGCAGAGTAGATTCACGTGTTCTGAGGTGGCTCGAGCGCACGGTGAGGATGGGTGTCGGAAGCGCAGGTGAGTGACCGTGGCCCTAAAGGTGGACCGAAATTTGTGTGGATGGAAGGGGTAAAGCAGGCTCATGAGAGGAGAGACATCAGTGTGGAGGTAGGCAGAGAGAGTGCAATGGATGGCTGAGTTGAGAAGGAGAATAAATATATGTAATAATAATAATATAACTTTATTAAAAATTATCAAGAGCATGAAAGTACATTTGATGTATAACTCAATCGAATATAAATGTGAGTAATCCGCCAGAGTAAGGCAGACGAGTCGAATCAGGAAGCACATGAGAAATAAACCATTTCATTATAGCGGACACCCACATCATCAGATTGCAGTGAGAATTTCATTGTTAGAAGCCATTACTCTGGTCATGAGGCTGTGTGCCGCTTCATGAATAAGTACTTTAATGTGATTCGATGCGTTCTCTGCTATTACCCTGTTCGCGGCCGTCGAGTGCGGGGCCTGCACAAGTTGACGGAAGGTGCCATCAGAGCTCTCTTTCCCCTCCCTCATATTGTAGTGGCAGAAGTCTCTCCACAGTGCATTGCAGTAAATAGGGTAACAATGACTTAAAAAGCTGTATTTTTGCTTTCTTTGACGCGAAGAAAATATATCGTATTATCATGTTACCAAAGTCATTTTGTCGTCTGGTCTGCTTAGCAGCAGCCTTATCACCAGTGCAGTCTGCAGAAACAACATGGCCAACATACTGGAATTCGTCCATAAAATCAAGTATGACACCCATCTAGCTTAACATTTGTCCAGAAGTAACGGTAAGGACCCTTTGGTCTGACCTATATACACAATTTTTGTGAAGTTCTACGCAATATCGCAGGGCCGAATAAAATGACTGCAAATATCTACAAGCTTCTGCGATGCCAATAGAGTAGGAGCTATTTCCACCTTGTCATCGGCATCGCTTAGATTTGTCACGCAGCAATTGGCCCCCCTTAGGCTGAGTACTCATGGGCTCCTGTAACCAGTCTGTGTTTGTGTGAACATACGACATTGTTTGTGTTCACCGCCAAAGCGCTGCTCCCAGATCTAGGCCGTCTATTTGTGTCGGGCAAATAACTTCGCTCAGCCAATTTACTGTTTCTGAGCCCGTTTACTTGCATGCTTTGGTTTCGCTCATCAGTGCTTTCACCAATTCAGTTTGCTCCCTACGGGGGAGCCTACTATGACTCACGTTGAGGCTCCGGTGGAAATGAGGCTCAAATCAAATCCTCGATTCAGTTTGAGCTACTTTTACTCGACATTCGGAGGAGTGAACGCAAAGCAAGGCAGTGATGTCTGCAACATTTGTACCATATTCGACTTGATCAATAATATTTAGCCACTTCAAGATGTCAAAATGAAATATCTATTATCAGGATAGCACCGACGTATATAATGATACCACTTAGTTATAATCATATGATAACACATGGTGCCAATGTGTGGGCTTCTATATTGTAACGTCTGGATTGTTCAATCACTTACCAGAAAACATTTTATGAAAATGGCAAGTAAAATTTAGTTATGCAAGGGACAATTTGTTGATGAACACTGATTAATGCATGTCGTGTTGCCGAGTCACTTGAACGAGGAAAAATATCGTAACTATTAAAAAAATGAACAATGCCTGGATAATGTTTTAGTGACTAGGCTTCTGAATCACGATTGGAACCGCTCAGCAAATTTTGGTCACTTCCAGACGGCTTTAAGAAGAATGAATGAATGAATGAATGAAGGAAGGAAGGAAGGAAGGAAGGAAGGAAGGAAGGAAGGAGGAAATGAGACTTTTTAGTCAAACATAAACAGTATGGTTTTATTTTCATCTTGAATCTATATATAAATGTACAGAAAATAATAAATATGTATAATGATTGAAAAATAGCATCAAATCAGATTATATGTCCAAATAGAACTTATCACAAAGTGTAATTGTGAAAAAATGTGAGTGCGTATGAACGGTAGCGAGCATCTAAATTGATGAACATTTCTATTCATACACACACGGTGTGATATTCTTTGATTACACTAACACAATACATATATGAACAAAATAAATCTATGATGCGTGCGATGATCAGTTGAGACCATCAAATGAGATCAAGCAACAATATTGAGGGCATCCGAACGTGTAACTGAGTGAATGGGACCGTGTATGAACGGTAGGGTATAGGGTAGGGTAGGGTGTATGAACGGTAGGGTATAGGGTAGGGTATGGTGTATGAACGGTAGGGTATAGGGTAGGGTAGTGTGTATGAACGGTAGGGTATAGGGTAGGGTAGGGTGTATGAACGGTAGGGTATAGGGTAGGGAAGGGTGTATGAACAGTAGGGTATATCTTACTAGTATAGCTACAGCTCAGTACATCGTGTAACCGAATAAATTGGACCTTGAATGAACGGCATCGTACATCGTATTTTCCTAGCCGAACATATGAACTAACCCTTCCGGAAAATGACACGAGCAAAAGCGATACGAGAATATATTATATTAAAGTACACGATAAATATGCTCTATGCGATCAGAAGACGACACCCCGTGAAGCTTCATTTGAAATCGTTCGTGTATACTTAGCAGCTAATAGTCTGGCAGAGGCGTCACATGATAACTCTAGGAGGCGGCACGTGATAACTCTAGGAGGCGTCACCTGATAACTCTAGGAGGCGTCACGTGATAACTTTAGGAGGCGTCACGTGATGACTTCAGGTGGCGTCAGGTGATAACTCGAGTATGCATCACGTGATAACTCTAGGAGGCATCAGGTGATAACTCTAGGAGGCATCAGGGGATAACTCTAGGAGGCATCAGGTGATAACTCTAGGAGGCGTCAGGTGATAACTCTTGGAGGCGTCAGGTGATAACTCTAGGAGGCATCACGTGATGACTACGAGGTATCAGGTGATAACTCGAGGAGGCATCACGTGATGGCGATAAAATGTCCAACTAGAGCTGCCTTTATAGTGCAGTGTGAGCGGCGGTGAACACCACAAAGTAGAGTTTGCATGCAATTTCCTCTTATGGTCGGGCTGTTGTTTAAACGTGAAAAGTTCAGATCCCTTATAACGACAACTCTTGCTAGTACAGCCTTTAGCTCGATGGATGGAGAACACGTGTGTACCATTCAGCTTGGATCAAAATACTATTGCCTTTGACTTGATAGAGGAGAAACACGAGTGTACCATTCAGTTCGGAGTAAAATTGTATTACAGCGTATGGTTCGATTGAGGTGAAACCTGAGTACACCAATCAGTTTGGAGCAAAGCTTTCCTACGTGAGGCTTATTAGAAATATTGTGGTGGCATCTGCAATTGTAGCATGATGAAGAAAATGCTTTTAGTGAAATATTTATGCATTAGATAAAAAGTTTGGGAGACAAATAGGACACGTATTGTTGAACACTAACTCGTTCATCGAATTATAATATTAGGCACAGTAGACACTAAGAGAAAATGTCTTGCATGAAATAACTGTAAAAGGTTTTGTCAGGCAGAACTGGAGCCATCACGATACCAATTCAGAGATCTTGTTATATCGCTGTGTTACGTGTTTAATAGACATGGTTTGCAAACAAACAAAAAATACTATTATTTTACTGCTTCTAGTCTATGAAAAGCACTCCAATTGGACACATCACACCCTACAAAGTTATAACGTCATGGGACAGCAATATATACATCACAGTTTGGGTCCGTGACATGAGAAGTTCTTATTGTTTGATTATCCACATGAATGTTTTCGCAAAAGTCTGCACTAGAGCTCGGAAATAGACGCATTCAAACTGAACAGACACTTCAACGACGAACTGTTACATTTATAGTTCTAGTACGTAAGATGGGACGGACGTGAAACGTTTACACCTTTAGTCTTGTAGTGAAACCAGTCGTCTTGTTAGAGGCGATTCGTGTGTCGTAGATACCGTACGTGTTACGGTATTCCATTCTGAGCTGCGCCGGTCGTCAACCACAGCTGCTGAACCCACCATCAATGCGGGACGATCCTTTGCTTTGCACTTATTGCTAGCAGCAGGCGGATGGTCACCTCAGTGCGAACTTGGCTGCTGCGGTGATGGTTGTGTAGCGCTCCGTTTCCGATGCGTTACTGAAAAGTGAACCCTGCTACAAGAACAAGGTCCGATGGCACGGACTCATGCGGCATCAATCTTATGGATTCAAAACGTACAGTTGAATGAAAATTTATCATTGCTGTGTTCTATCATACATGCCACTCAAAACTAATTGCCGGTTATTGAACTGATATTAGCAGCAATGTAAAAAAACAGTCTCCTCTCATCATTTGTCTAGTGTGTAAAATGTAATCATTTTGACTGATCTGCCAATAAATGTCATTCCATTGAGGTAGATTTTTTTAGAACGGGCTTATTACTAAAGGTTGGGTGAGATTGTGTGTAATAACAATTACTATCAACAGCATTTGAAATCTTTAGAAGTATGTTAATTTGGGTAAAGGCCCTGATATCGATACCGCTCACAACAACTGTCAGGAAACCACGTTTTGCTGATCACATTCTGCATTCCACCTTCAGATTTTTGCCCTCTAAAGTTTGTTGCGAAGGCTTTAAATTGAACTCGTGATATTAGCCAGAATCCGACCAAATTTTTTCAAAAATTTACCCCCTCGATAATGAAACACCTCACTGAAATTCGACCTCCCCATCTAATTGCTGCCCTTTGATTCGAACTTGCCATAATGAAAGACTGTTAGGCACTGCTATGGTGTAGCCTTGTAGGTAACTGTAGGCCTACATCTCGTCGACACCTGCCTACCTCGATGCATAGAGTAGTTTAACCTACATCTCGTCGACACCTGCTTACCTAGATGCATAGAGTAGTTTAGCCTACATCTCATCGGCACCTGCCTACCTAGATGCATAGAGTAGTTTGGCCTACATCTCGTCGACACCTGCCTACCTAGATGCACAAAGTAGTTAGGCCTACATCTCGTCGAGACCTGCTTACCTAGATGCATAGAGTAGTTTGGCTTACATCTCGTCGACACCTGCCTTCCTAGATGCATAGTAGTTTGGCCTACATCTCGTCGACACCTGCCTACCGAGATGCATAGAGTAGTTTGGCCTACATCTCGTCGACACCTGCCTACCTAGATGCACAGAGTAGTTAAGCCTACATCTCGTCGACACCTGCTTACCTAGATGCATAGAGTAGTTTGGCCTACATCTCGTCGACACCTGCCTACCTAGATGCATAGAGTAGTTTGGCTTACATCTCGTCGACCCTGCCTTCCTAGATGAATAGAGGATTTTGGCCTACATCTCATCGACACCTGCCTAAGTACTAGGAACGCATGTCTAAACACTGTCTCTCGCCTGGCTCTGATGTACCAGTCATTAGGGACCATTTCTGAGAGGTAATGGCACTTTGTTCTTCCATACCTACATAAGTGACATTGTAGACGCTAGCGATAGGTTGTCCTTATTGCTGATGATACTGCAGTTTATTTGATCGGACAAAACCGTAATTATACTATTGCTAACATGGTTAATCAGTTTGTTTTCATTTCAAACTGGTTCATATTCAATAAGTTTAGGCTAGATGGCGGCAGGACGCAGGTCCTGATATTGACAAGGAGGAAGATACCCATTCATAACAGAGGTCGACTTGAAGGTCACCCAATCGCTTGTGTAGCAGACACAGTAATAGTGAACCAAAGACCCCTCTGCAAAAGTTCACGTCTCTCACTGCCGCAAAATCATGTGCGGCCTCCGTTGCAAAATGCAAAATTGTTCAACAACTTGTGCTAAAAGACTTTGAACTACAGCCCTTTCATCCCTTTCAGACTAACTGTATAAACTTACATGCCTGAACCCACCAATAAAATATAATTCTTAGATGTGTTAGATGTGTCAGATGTGTTAGGTGTGTTAGAAGACAATGACAGTAATTTTGGTCGACAAAAGCTCCCTTTTTGTAATTAGAAAGATTAGTTCTGAAGTAGAACATTCGAAAATGCATCGTGTACCGTGTACCGTGTATCGTGTAGCGTGTATCACGTATTTGTGTGGTATCTGTAGTCAAGGATCACGAAAGGGAAAGGTCTTAACTGGGAACTGCATTTAACGACGATACATGAAACGGCTCAAATCAGCACCTGAAGAGAAAGCCACCGACCCCTGTGTTGATCTGAGATTGTCACCGTTTCATTTCTCGTTAAAACAATGCTGACCGGTGTCATTGCTGAACACCGTTTTTTGCAACAAATAGGTATCAATGCCGGACACCATTTTAACCGTACCAGCTAGTACCAAAGTTCACACTATTTTTTTAACCATGCTGGTGCCAATTGTCAATACTATTTCCAGCGAAGCATTGTTTGCGAATGCCGGGCCCCGCTCCTCTAGCTTGCTACGTCCAGTTGCGTTTCAGCGTCAATTTTGGTTAAATTTATTAGGCTGTGATCTAAAAGTTTGAGTTGCTTAGCTGGTGAGCTACAGCCTTACTTCTAAGTGATACATTTTTCGAAACTCTATTCGTGAAGAAGTAACGAGTTAATTGCAAAGGTGAAGATCTTATCAACGACTTTGTAAGCATCGTTCCTTGTCACTTTGGTCGCATCAAGAGTTAAAAAGCTCCTTTGATCCACGTTTTCCCGTTCTGTTATAATCTTCCTCCCATCGATCAGGTCGCCTCCAGCTCGACGCTTCTTCGACAAGCATTGTTTAAGTTTGCCAAGTCTGTTTATGTACAATTTATTGCAGTTTGGTCGGCATTTGTCTCCTAGCTCATGTCGTGCGCTAAGGCACTTGTCTCCTAGCTCATGTCGTGCGCTAAGGCACTTGTCTCCTAGCTCATGTCGTGCGCTAAGGCACTTGTCTCCTAGCTTATGTTGTGCGTTAAGGCACTTGTCTCCTAGCGCAGGTCGTACGTTAAGGCACTTGTCTCCTAGCGCAGGTCGTGCGTTAAGGCACTTGTCTCCTAGCGCAGGTCCTGCGTCAAGTACGACTTGCTGTCATTTATCCAGTTAGTGAGCGCGCCTCCAATGCCAATCCTCTTCGATCTACTAGTCAAGCGTTTGTGTGAGGCTTCATCGAAAGCTTTTGGTAAATCAAGGCATATAAATTTCAATTCTTGAAATGAGCAGTAGGTTCGTCATGCAGGAACTATTGTCTGAAGGGGTGAAGTGTGCCCTACCAAGCTGCTTGTGCAGGTGTTTTTGTGATAAACGATTTCGTCAGATGGTACAGGCTCTGTTCTGGAACAAAATGGGCAACAAACACGAGGGCGGATTCATATATTGTTGCAAAATCCGAACTAGTCGTCAATTGGTACACCTCGCAGACGAAGCAATTGGTGCACCTCGCATACGAAGCAGTTGGTGCACCTCGCAGACGAAGCAGTTGGTGCATCTCGCATACGAAGCAATTGGTGCACCTCGCATACGAAGCAATTGGTGCACCTCGTATACGAATCAGTTGGTGCACCTCGCAGACGAAGCAACTGGTGCACCTCGCAGACGAAGCAATTGGTGCATCTCGCATACGAAGCAATTGGTGCACCTCGCATACGAAGCAATTGGTGCACCTCG